>JAXBDA010000238.1:0-101296 GCA_036023075.1 Gaultheria prostrata | reverse complement strand
TGGAGTGCTTGATGTGTATGACATAGTGAGATCTCGGCATGAAAGATTATTGAAGCATTGTAAAACATTTACTTGTTAAAAGAATGTAATATTCTAAAGTGATTTTATATGGGATATGGGTGCCGAAGATTAGATTTGTCATTTATTGAAAATATAAACGCTGTAAGGTGATTTTGGACTAGAATGAGTTTAGTGAGATATTTCATGAAGGAATAATGCTTATTTAAATATGTTGAAAATCGATGGCGTGACACCTCCTCCTTGGCAATCTGTGTCGCCAATTTCGTATGTGATTTCAATCCCCTCACCACCCCACTTTAGTGTGTACTACACATTTCTGTTAATAATTATGGAGTGGAGTTGCGGCACTAATAATGATTGGGTGCCCTAATTTTGCAGTGAGACAAGGGTAGTGTGGGGTTTTTTTTCCTAGTTTCAGGATGAAAACGTAAGTATTCAAAAATATTTGGAGGGGGACTTAAGTAGAGTCACCAAACAGGATGACTATTTAATTTTCTCTATTTTTTACTCCTAAATTGAGGTATTATATTGCTACATTATTCGGCTCAACAAGAATAATCGATTTTGGGATGACAAATGGGTGCCTGATTTGAAGGATTTTAAAGTCCATTCCGCTCGATCACCGGACTGTCACATCATCTATGCTTGTGAATTGATTGATCAGAGGAGAATGATATGGAAAGAGAAGGAATTACGAGCATTGGTTACCAAGGAAGAGGCGGAAGCTATTTTGAGCATCCTGCTCCCCATCAAGGGAAAGGAGGATTTTCAGGTATGGCACTATAATTCCAAGGGCATTTACACAGTAAAATCTGGATACCATTTATCTGTTAAGTATCGTGAGGAAGGGCAGTCCATGAATGCTTCTACTTCCTTCCTTCCCCTCGAAAAAGTGTGGAAGTTTATCTGGAATCTTAATATTCCACCTAAACTTAAACACTTTTGGTGGAAGGCGTGTGGTAATTACCTGGCTTCAAAAGATAATCTGCATAGACGCAAATGTAACCCATCTCCTGTTTGTCCCATTTGTCTTGCCTTTCCCGAGTCTATTGAACATATTATTTTTGGGTGTAAGTGGACGGAGGCTGTTTGGTTTGGCCGCAATTTAACGTACAAAGTGGATTCGTTAGCTATCTCGTCTGTCATGAAGTGGATTGTTTCGATAATGGAAAACTTGAATTCAGCTTTAGATAGTTCTGAAATTTGGGCAAATGTGTTTTTGTTGCTTGGCAAATCTGGAAAAGTCGTATCGATTGGATTTTCAATTCGGCTCCGGTGAATCCAATGGATAATGGATACAGTGTGTAAAGTCTTCCATTGCTGGGAGGAATTTCATGGAAAATTAAAACCACAATGTTTGGGTCGGGTTTCAGGGGTTCCTAGTTCTAAGCCCCAGCATTGGATTCCTCCAACAAAGGGTCAGTTCAAGGTTAATTGTGATGCTGCATTAATGAAGGGGAGTTCTCGAGCAGCTATTGCAGCAGTAGTAAGGGACTGCCAAGGTAGCATTTTAGATGGTAAATGTGGTCTGGTGTTTGCATCTAATGCTCTTCAAGGTGAAGCTCTTGCCGTTAGGATTGCGAGGCAGCTTCTGCAAGCCAACAACATTTTGGGTGCGTCGATTGAAAGTGATAATCAGTCCTTGATCAAGCTTTGCTCAACTGAAAATGTCCCTCCATGGGATTGTGCAACGATTATGGATGATATTCGCAGTCTTTCGTTGTCCTTACTTTCTGTTTTTAGTTGGATTCCTAGGAAGTGTAGTAGGGTGGCACATTGGGTTGCTTCCACTTGTTTAAGGAAGACAATCCCTGCCGATTGGGTTGGCAATCACCCCCCCCTCTTCTTTCTATTTTCTGTAATTCGGATGCCTCTTTAGAGGTTTGAGTGAGTTATAATATTTTCTGCAGTTAAAAAAAAAGAATAATCGAAAATACATAAAAACATATACCAATGTTGAAAAAATACAAAAGGACGGAAAAATCCTAAAATAAATTTTTTTTTCAATTCCTCTCATCGAAACGAATGATACTATTCTAAATCTAGAAAAAAAGAAGAGAAAACAACAAAAAAAAAAACCGCACACACAAAAAAAAAAAAAAAACACCTAGGCCAAACAGGGTGGGATTGTAGCCTAAGAGCATCTTCATTCAACCTTACTAAGTCTTTTGTTGTGGTCAGCAATTTTCTAATTGAAGTCGGATCACAAATTTCTTTTTGATATTCTTTTTTTTTGGTCCAACAGTCAATGATAGTCTAATTTTTTAGTCAGAAAAGTTACCTTTCTGAGGGCGCGTTTGCCAATTGATAAAATCATATTTTAGCCCAAATTTTATCAAAATCATTTCTCAATTGATAAAAGCTAACAAGTGCTTTTAGCTCAGATTTTATCAAAACCATTCCTCAAGTGGTAAACTGCATTTTGTGGAGATTTTATCAAATGAGATTTTATCATTTGGGAAAACAATGTGATTTTATCACACCTCCATAAAACTCAACTAAAATGAAAAATCGCATTTTATCAATTGACAAACTAGGCCTTAGAGCATCCCTTATTAACCTCTAAAACTCTATTTTTTTAGATACCGGATATGATATATTGAGGGTAGATTTTGTACTTTAAACTCTCATTCCTTCAATTTTTTGTACTTTATGGAGGGACCATCGTCATTTTTAGAGATTAAGACTCTAAATTTACTTTAGAGTCTTGAAATATAAAGACTCAAACCTTGCTCGAAAAAAAAAAAAAAAAAGAGAGACTCAAACCTCTTTTTTGGTCTCTAAATCTCTAAGAAGGACAATCGGTCCCTCCAAAAAGTATAAAAAGTTAAAGAAAACAAGGGCTAAATGACAAAATTTTCCCTCGATATGTCACATTCGGTTTCTAATATAGAGTTTTAGAGATTAATAGAAGATGCTTTTTGGTTCTAAATTGTTTTTTTTTTTTTGGCATTTTTCTTCGGTATATTTATTTTTCATAATTCTGCTTGTAGTTTTTAGGAACATTCAATCAGTTTAACGCGATGAATAACAAATATTTAAAAAAATCAAATTAGGAAAACCTTCAATATTTATCTTTTACTACTTCAAATTACACCCAATATAATTTTTCAAATCACACTAGAAAATATTAATTTTTTTTTTAAGAAAATGGAATGTTTAAAATGAAACTTGTCACAATCAAAATTTAAAAAAAATTATGTAAATATTATAATAAATTTGTTATTAATTTTTGAAAAGTCTTGTGCACACATTTTTTGGGTGCACAGATATGGACAAAGATGGGTTTAAAACCATTCGATGCATGTTCGCTTAGTTAGATAAAAGAACTCCACAAGACGTTCCGAGCACTTCTTTATGAATATATTCAATAAAATATTTGTAAATGACATTACTTTTAGTTTTCAACGATCCAAACAAATTGGGACTTCATTTGCATGCCTTGCTTTTTTTGAGAGAGATACTCAAATAAAATTTTAGCTTCGAGTTGAGTGAGGCATATATTATCGTGGTTTGTCTACACTCTCACATCATCTAACTTGGTGGGTTCATGCCGTAAATGATGAGTGTTCTTTGTTTACCCTTAGTCTACGCAGATCAGGAACCCAGCTAATGCATGAAATACTTTGCCTGTGGAGTATGGTCACAAGACCAAAACTCAAAAGAATTGACGAAAACCTAGTTACCATGAATCAGAAAAAAAACATCAGGTATTCTTTTATTTTCAGAATGATTGGATGCAACTGAAACACACATATATCAAACAACAGTTCTAGACGCAATTATATTCGAAACTGTATTGCTACCCATTTTGTTGAATAAAAACATCTTAAACTTGTTCTCTTTTTTCCAATTTTGATTTTGTTAACATTTTTGGTAAATACTATTCCAATTAAACATCTCCATCTTGACTTCCACAAAAGCGAAAAGTCGTCATAGGACCCACCGAACTCAAAGAGAGACAACAAGAATTGAAGCGGGGCCTAACTAGAAAAAAAACATGGGAAGTATTCTTTTAGTTTTGGAAGAGGAATGTTACTAGTACTACAATTTTAAAACACAACTCCAAACTCAATCAGTTCCAGAGCCGCAGGATGTATTTGAAACCCTCGTATATCGAACTGGCTCTGGACAAAATTGTGTCCGCAAAACTGTGTTGCCACACTTTTTGTTTGTGAATGTTCGGTCCACCTCAGGTGGAAACCATGGGTTTTCAACTAGTCATTTGTGGGACTCACAATTAGTTTATTATAGTAATCAGAGCCGTTAACCATGTAAGACCCACAAAATAGTACTATATTTACGTCAAAAATCAACTTGAGCAAATGACGATAGATATATCAAAAAATATTGAATTTCGATTTATGAAATGAATGGATTTTTTTTTTGAACAGCGAAAGGGTGGGAAAGGGGCGACCAGTGTAACAACCCCCATGGGCATGATCATTGGGGTTTCCGACCCACTGTAGAATATCTGGTTGAGCCGTAGCTACTGTCCGAATAAGACAGGCCGTCACCACAGCACCACCTAGGTGACTAGTTGGCCAAAAGCTCTCCTTGCAAATCCACACAAGTCCCAACAGTAACATGAGAGAGATTTGAACATGGGAGGTCCATGCACATGGAGAAAGAAGAACCTTATCCCACTTACTTTGACCAACTGGGCTACCACCTCATTGGTAGGTGAATGGTTTGATTATGTTAATAGTTTCAAAGATGTCCATGACTATCGATTTTATTAACAAAAATATAATTATTTATTTATTTATTTATGGATGTCCAATGAAACTATTTTTTCTAATAATTATACAAATCTATGAGTCTTAAGAGATGAATAATTAAATTTATTATAATAAATGCACGGCGACACTGACAAGTGACAATGATGTAAACTATATAATTTACACGTGAGGTAAATCTCTTTTTGTTTGATAGAAAAACATCTTAGGTTCCGTTCCACTAACTCAAAAAATCAAAAACTAGTTTATTATGTTTTTTGAGACAGATTATCCCCTTACAATACATCATATAAAAAATTATAAAAAATCAATGCGTTTTTCGAGCCCTCACATAAAAAAGCAAAAAAACCAAAAAAATTAAAAAACCAAAGTTACTGGCACACTCCTTAAACTTCTTCTTGTATACTATTTGTTTTGTTTAATTATTTTGGTAAATAGAAAATAGAAAATCTCCCAACTTGGCTCCTACAAATGGGAAGAGTCGTCATGGGACCCAACAGCAGGAACACGCCACGCGTATCCCACTTTCGCAGCCCTTTATCTCTTGTCGCCTCACACGCACACGCACAGCCCAATTCCAATTCCTCTCTCTCTCTCTCCTCTCTCCGCCCTATACATCCACCGGAAAAACATCACCGCCGTTACACCACCGCAACCAGATGGACAAACTGAAGGTAGCCTCGTCTTCACTCGGCGAGCGATTGAAAACCGGCTCCGCCCAGATGAGCCGACTCGTCAGCACAAAAGTGAAGGAGATTCTCCAATCCCCGACGCTGGAATCCAAAATGGTCGACGAAGCGACGTCGGAAAACCTCGACGAGCCTAACTGGGGGATGAACCTCCGCATCTGCGCCATGATCAACAGCGAGGAGTTCAGTGGGACGGAGGTGGTGAAGGCGATTAAGAAGAAGCTTTGTGGGAAGAGCGGGAAGGGTCAGAGGCTGAGTTTGGATCTGTTGGAGGCTTGTACGTCGAATTGCGACAAGGTTTTCTCGGAGGTGGCGTCGGAGAAGGTGTTGGATGAGATGGTGAGGGTGATTGAGGATGGGAGGAGTGATGGGGAGTGTAGGGTCAAGGCTTTGGAGTTGGTTAGGGCTTGGGGTGAGTCTGAGGATCTCAAGTATTTGCCCGTGTTTCATCAGACTTATATGGTAACCTCTCTTTTACAGATACATCTATACTGTTCGCAAAATGAATTGCCAAGAACCAAGCTGATTCCTGCCTTTTATTTTGACATTGTCTTAGTATGCTTTATATAGACTACAAAATTTCGTGACTTAGGAGGGAACTTGCATAACAAAGAAACATAGATTGATTCGAAAACATTGATGTAACCGTGACTAAACAAGGGAACTTAATAATATATCTTAGAAAACATGCTAACTTATCTGTATTCCCTGAGTCACATGATGTGTGTGCGAGAGCGGGAGCATGAACACGAGCGTGAGAGTGTCTTTCAAAAAGGTCTCAGACATAAAATATACTGTATCTTAGAAAACATGCTAACATATCTCTATTACCTGAGTCACGTGATGTGCGTGCGAGAACAGGAGAACGTCTCAGACTTGCGAGAGGGAAGATTGAGGATGGGAGTGTAGAGCGGGGGTTGAGTCGTTGAGAGCTGGAGCGGAGGGTCTTATCGGATTGTGTGACCTGGCGTGTACCTATATTTGATTATTGTGGTTTTAATTTAGCTCCATTGCTACATCATTTCTGCATGGTACGTGTATTTCTTTGAATTTCTGTGTTTTGGATGAATTTATCCATATGTGCATGGAAGTTGGAACAACACCTGTTAAGAGTGTTGGGAATTTGTGTTAGTGCAACTTTGTATAGAAAAAAGAAGCCACATGGGCTGCTTATTGATGATTATATCTGAATGATCGCTGTAAATGAGTGTGATATGTGAGGGAGGGGCATAGTTCTCCCAAATGCGTGTTTGTAGATTGTTGGAACTTGTGGCTCATATGGTGTGTATGAGAGGTACTCGTAAAAGGCCAGTGCCGAGCGGAGCGGAGTGAGGGAAGCGAAGCGACCGAATACTCTCTATTGTAAAACCCTATGTACTCAGATCATCAATAAACAAAGACTCTCTCCGCTCCCGCGGATGTACCCGGTTTTGGGGAACCACTTATATCTCTGTGTTGATTTCTTTACTGTTTATACTCATATATCGTGTGCGTGTGTGAATCGATCCTAACAATAGGATTCTGCGCGGACGTATCTACCGGAAGGCTGACCAAAGAGCGGATCATCTTGCTCGCCTGGGAGCAGAACAACTGGAGAACTGGTGGCGACGGAAGAATCACCTCAATCAGTGCGTCACTTTGTGCTTGAAGACGGACTAGGAATCGGTCGTTTTGGAGATTAGTTTTATGTCTGTAATGATGCTATAACTTCTTTCTGTTGCACCAAAACAAAGAGTAGGATTCTACCAGGTCTCTGATTAGTAAAAGCTAGTTTCTATGTAAAGGGAGTACAAGGATTAAACCTACAAATGTATCCCTGAAAATTGGTCGATTAGTCAACACCCGTCACTCCTCCCCATTCATCGAGGGAATCCTTATTCTACCTCACATGCTTCAGTTTCTGGGATTGTGCTTACGTTTCATATGAATCGATGCCTATTGTATCAAGATCCGATATTGATCACGGCTATAGTTCCAACTTTTGTGAATAAAGATCAAGACTCAACTGGTTAGTAACCTTCTGAAACTGTAATTGTGCCACAAAAAAAAAAAAAAAAAATTTTCTGTCCGATATGTAGAACAAACGAAAGCTGACTACCCAGTACCAACAATTGTCATTGTAAAAAATGGGAAAATGGTAGAATGCGTGCAAAGTGTGTGCCAACCTGGATTTAAATAGAATGGAAACTATATGCATTTATGCATGTGAAAATTGCCGCCCTGCAGCTCATTTGTGTTGTCGCTAACTCACGAGATCTATCTATATACCCTGTCACATAATGTGCGTGCGGGAGTTCGTGCATGGAAACATCTTAAGCTACTAAAATTTGCGAGCGCGAGCTCAAACTAATAAATTTGCGAGCACGAGGATTAAGAGCGGTAGCTAGGGACGAAGCCAAGAATTTCATTACGCATGGACGGATTTTTTTTCTAAAATACTTTGCAGGGGCGAGTCTATACAATTCATAGGAATCTTTTTTTTTTTTTTCTTCCAGGGGCGACAGCCCCTACTGGCCTCCATGTGGCTCCATCCCTGGCGGTAGCGTAGAGTGAGAATTGAGAGCAGAAGCGGAGGGTCCTACTGGATTATGCAGTGGAGGATTATGTGACCTTGCGTATTCCTATATTTGATTTTTTTTTGTTTTTAATTTTAGCCAACTGCTTTATGATTTGCGCATAGTAAGTGTATTTAGTTGAGTTTCTGTATTTTAGATGAATGTATGCATGTGTGCCTGCTACATTCCCTTTTCTGCGCATTGGGTATTTGTGTTCACACTACTTTGTATAAAAGCCACACGGGCTGCTTATTGGTGACTATTGGTAGCTGTAATGAGGGAGAGTAATATGTGAGGGAGGGGCATAGTTCTCTCAAATGAGGTGCTCGTGTCGTGGGATAAACCCAGGTCTCTGATTAGTAAAGCTAGTAGTTGATATATTTAAGGATATTTAAGGATAAAAGCATGCAAATGTTTTCCAAAAATTGGTCAGCACCTGTCGCTCCTCCCCATCCTTTGAGGGAATCCTATCTACCTCACATGCTCAGTCTTTGGGACTATTCTTACATTATGTTCGATATCAATCTACGTCTTCTGTATCAAGAGAAAACCTATTTGGTTTTCTGACATTGATCTTTGCCATAGTTTCAACTTATGTGAATAAAGGTCAAGACTCATCGGGTGACCTGCTGAGAAGGAAACAATGCACAGATGCAAAACCATTCTGTCCAATACATGGAAGAAACGGAAGTAACTACCCACAATGTTTCTTGTTAAAAGTGTATTAAATTCTGAACGGAAACTATATGCAATTTTTCAGTTGCAAACTGCTACCCTATAGCTCATTTGGTAAAAAAAATTCTCCCTCCATCCATTTTTAACCTTGGGTTTTGTCCACCAGCTAGCTTTTTGAGTACTAACTCTCTCTTTTAAGATCCTACAGAAAGCAGATTGTTCGGTAGAGAGAATAATCATTCACGAATTACTACAGACTAGTCTGTGCACTTTGGTCGTCTGTGAATGCCATGCTTGTTTTGGATATGGAGGGCTTGACTATTACTACTGCGACCCACTTTATGCCAGTCTTATTTGCTAAATAAGGCACATAATTGTCTAGTCCGACCAGGGTAAGGAGAAAGATGACCACCAATATTATGGCAATCTGTTGCCTTTATTCTTCTCATGAAATTTCTAAAATGGTTTAGGGACATTGTGCCCCTTCTGGTCTTTTATTACTCCTTATACCTGTCTATCATATTTGGAAGCCAAATGGAGTATCAGACTACATTTCCGTATCACGCTTGCCCTCATCAATGTTTTCTTTATCTATAGCCCGTGTTATTATTCTCTTCACTTTATTCAGCACTGGCTTGTTTCATTTTGGTCTTCAACAATCTCATTTCATTCATTTAGCCATCCTACCATAATCTGATGAAGGAAAAAAATTTCATACACCAAGGGAGCACGCTGGAATGTAACGTTATTTATTTTTCTCAAGTCATTCCCTTTTTGATTTGTTGCGGTTAATATTGGCAGGTCCATCAATATTGTTTCCTCGTTCTCCACTTAAGGCTATCTGGATTATGATAACATTGGTTTTGAAATGATATTACTGTATTTGTTTATTTCCTTTTGTACGCAAACGTATACAATGCATATGCCTGCATATACATTTCTTTTTGGACGTGCATACTTTTCATATTCTGGACACTGATGCTGATGCTCCATCATCTCTTTAATTGTGTTGTGGCAGAACTTGAAGACTAGAGAGATACCCCGGTCCGCAGGGGAAGGGAATTTCCCCCCCATGCAGTATTCCTTGGAATCATACATTGATCAACAGCCCATGTCACCTCCTGGAAGATACCCTATTCCTGACACGGGTTTGCATGGTGCAGATGATGCTACCTTTCCATATGGTTTCGGCATCCAGTCCTTTGAAGAAAAGAAAGAAGTCCTCGAAATCACTCGTAACAGCCTTGACATTCTCTCTAGCATTTTGAATTCTGAAATAGAACCAAAACCACTCAAGGTAAATTTTTTACTTCTTTCATTAGTAGTTTGTCCCTACCCCCAAGTACATTTCCACTTTCTCATGAGACCTGTAGCTGTGAGCATGTGCCTAACATTCTGTTCTGTTTTCTGAATGTGTTCTTTGGCGTTTGTCATATGTCAAGAAATCTACAAATCTTTTTTAACCACTACGTGGCATGAAATGTGAAAGCATCTCCAGAATTTGAAGATACGGCGCTGGGGACAATTTCGGATCTGAACCACGATCCCTTTGATATAAAATGTTGCAAATCTATGATTATGAAATGATGAAAGCCTGAAAAAGTTCTTATGTGACTGCAGGATGATCTCACAGTAAGCATGTTGGAGAAGTGCAAGCAGTCGCTGCCTGTTGTCCAAAGGATTGCACAGACCACCACAGATGATGAAGTTATGCTTTTTGAGGCTCTAAATCTTAATGAAGAACTGCGACAAATCATTTCCAGGTATGAGGAAATGGAAGCTTCGTTATCATCTGGAAATATGCCACCAGAAAATTCTGATAGCACAGAATCAAACTTGCCTGTGCATGTCGTGACTCGGACAGAACCAGAAAAGGCAGATTCACCAAATGAGGAGAAACAATCGAGTAGTGAAACCCTAAAGCTCGGTTCACCAAAGAAAGAGCATGATACCTAATCCCATTGAATTAAGTTACTCCCCCATCCCATTTTGATAGTCCCATTTGGGGATTCCTACTTTTTAAGGGAGTAGTTTATATGGAGGCAGTGTGTAGTTATTTCTAGTTCCTTTTTTGCAGTCTGTAGGAATACTCGACTATCATTAGGCGCTTCTCGTAGTCTAGGTATGTGTAATTAGTTTTTATTTTTTTATTTTTTACTTAAATGCAACTGGTATGTATGTTCCTTTGGATAACCTCGCAAGTTTTTATTTTTGACGTTTGAGTTTTTTCATGTCGGTTTGAATTAGTATTCATTTCTTGCTAATGCAAAATTTTAGGTTGTGGCCTAGCTGCAGATTGCTTGCAATGCCTGCCTTTATCTGGGCATAAACATTTTCTGATCAAATCAGAGCATAAACATGGAGAGTTGAGAATACCGGATATGGGCCAAGTCACTTAAGTATAAGAAATTGGATGGTGTTAGAACGTATGATTTTCTTTTCAAGATATCATGACCTGGGCTATATATATGAGCTAAATCGATGATCAATTTATAAAGTTAAGTAATCAATACTATTTTTTTATACTAGTATCGTACAAAAGCTATGATCTTCTTAAGGAGCAAGTTTCTATCTGAGTGGAAGCGGGCTTCTGTCAAGAACTCAAGATCCTAGATTGGGAGTACAGAATCGCACTCCTAAGGTAGGCGGCACCATTTTAGAAGCTCCGTACAACTAAGGATCAGATAATGAGCGTGAGATTGGACTATAGAAGAATTGCTTGTGCTACATACTTTATGTTTGGTTTAAACTTTAAGGGTTAGGATAAACGATTTGTAATCTCACAAAGTATGGTTCTATATTCTTGTGTTTATATAAGTGATTCTCACATAGTCATTTAGAGCATCCCCAATGGCATACTCCAAAAAGAAAAATACTTAAAATTTGGTATTTGAATACTCAAAAAAGGCTCATAATGACATTTGAATAAATACTTGAAGTTTGCAACAAATTTTATAAATGCTCGAATTTTGGCATTTAGACACTCAAGACTACCAAACATTTTCCCAATAATCAAACTTGGATACTCAAAACTATTAACATTTTCCCTTTTTTTGATTATGGACAAAAATGAATCATTGTAGAGTTCACATTGGTAACTTTTAGAAACCCATTAAATGAATTCTCAAAAAGTGACGTGCCAATATTTGAGTATGCCATTGGTGATCCTCTTAGGGGTTGTTTTAGAAACTGATTTATTCTTAAACTGACTTAATATTGCACTTTACGAGGCAGGTTATTCTCTCATAATACATCAACTCAAAAACTCTGCTTAAGCCACTTCCTAGACTTAAAGTCAATTCTTGAAACAATTTCATCAATGTCATTATCATAACCCACTTCGTCACAAGCCCATCAACAACCCTTGATGGACCAGGAGCCATTCCAAATGATGCACCTCAAACACACCGGAATAGTAGAATACGCTCTCAAACACCTCAAACATCCAAACAAAACCTCAACTTCCTCCCAAAAAAACAGACACTTACTCCAGGGATGAAGCTAGGGTGCCAGTAGGGGCGGTCGCTCATGTAAGAAGAAAAAAAAAACCTCTAGTTTTATATAGGAAAAAAAAAATTCAAAAGTTTTCCAATGAATTTATATAGGCTCACCCCTGCGTAGTGAATTTTCTAACTCCGTCTCTGACTTACTCTAACCAAAACCCATAGGTGTAAGCCATCAGGTTTCACCACCCATGCAAGCTGAACTGCTGAAACCTGATTGAAAGGTGACACTCTGTATCAAACGAGAAAAACAAAGACACTTAATTCTGTATCAAACGGAAAAAATTTGCATGCCGAACGGGTACTGTCACATGGTACCTGTCTTCGCATCTAAGCAGGCCAAAAATGTTTTGGACGACCCAGATCGAAGGGTGACATTTTTGTAAATTTTAGGTGCAAATTGACCCTAACTAATCTGGACAGTCCGAAACACGTTTGGACGGCTCGGATGCACCGACGGGTATCACGAGGCGGTACCTGTCCGGCGCACAAAAATTCTCCTATCAAACACCTCAGATTCAAACAAAACTTGAACGAATTCCCGGAAAAGCAAATACACTTGCTCTAACCAAACCCCATAGGTGTAAGCCATCAAGTTTCACTACCCATGCAAGCTGAAACCTGTCTGGCTCAAAACAAAACCAAAACCCATATGTGGCAACCCAAAACCCTCCTCCTCCTCCTATAAAACCCCCACACTCTCTACTCCCCACTTCACACCATAACCTATAACCCCACTTCACAGAAGAATGGCGAAGTCTGTTTTCCTCTGTTTTCTTCTTGTTCTGTTTCATTGCTCTTTTGCCTATGGGCAGCTAGGAAGCGGCCGGTTTGGCCAAAGAAGCCCCTTTGGGCAGCAAGGGCAGCAGCAGCGCAGGCAGCGGCGACAAGGCGATTGCCAGCTGAACAACCTGAATGCCCAAGAACCACAGCACCGGATCCAAGCTGAAGCTGGGGTGACCGAGTTCTGGGACTTTGATGATGATCAATTCCAGTGCGCCGGTGTCGCCGCCTGCCGGAATATTATCCAGCCTAGAGGCCTTTTCTTGCCTGCTTACACCAATGCCCCTACCCTCATCTACATTCTCCAAGGTTAATGTCACATTCCTTTGTTACTGTCTTGTAATTTTAGTTCAGTATTCTATTTTCAGATCAGGAATGGAGCCGGAGCCAGTAGAGGCGGTCGTCTCCACAAGAAAAAAAACTTCTAGTACTATAGAAAAAAAATTCCTATGAATTATATAGGCTGGTCGTACAAAGTTTTTTGGAAAAAAAATTCGCCTATGCGTAATGGAATTCTTGGTTCTGTCCCTGTCTGTCCCTGTTTCAGATATCCCATGATACATTCATTTTTACAATTCTTGTATTGCAATGTGTAGCATTTCGTGTAAACGAATTCTTGTACTTTTTGTTTATGGTAATGTATAAATAGGTAGGGGAATTCAAGGGGTGATGATGTCTGGTTGTCCGGAGACCTACGAATCATCGCAACAACAATCTGAAGGAGGCGGACGACGTGAAGGAGGAGGACAGAGATTCCGCGACCAGCATCAGAAGATCCGCCGCTTCCGAGAGGGCGATGTTATCGCATTGCCAGCCGGAGTGGCCCACTGGTGCTATAACGACGGCGATAGCGAGCTTGTTGCTGTTATAATGGAAGACACCGGAAACCACCAAAACCAGCTCGACAACAACCCCCGGGTATGATCAAAAGATCCTCCAAACATTTGTATTGTGTCCAAATCTGTAGAAATTCTGTTATGTTTCCTAAATATATTCTCCTTGATTTTGTAGAAATTCTTCCTTGCCGGAAACCCCCAACAACAAGGACAAGGACAACAACAACAACAACAACGGTACCGCCCCCGTCACGAGGGTAGCCGCCAGGAGCAGAACTTCGGAAACGTTTTCAGCGGCTTCGACCCCGAGTTCTTGGCAGAGGCATTCGGAGTGGACAGAGAGGCAGTTAGGAAGCTTCAGGGGCAAGATGACAACAGGGGCCATATCGTTAGGGTGGAAGGAGGTCTTCAAGTGTTGAGGCCATCAAGGAGCAGAGAGGAACAAGAGGAGGAGGAAAGAGGGAGGGAATACGGTCGCCGTGCCAATGGCTTGGAAGAGACCATTTGCAGTGCTAGACTTATTGAGAACATCAACGATCCGTCGCGTGCCGATTTCTTTAACCCAAGAGCTGGGCGACTCACCACCTTGAACAACTACAATCTCCCTATTCTTAACTTCCTCCGACTCAGTGCTGAGAAAGGCGTTCTGTATAGGGTACGATGAATCATTTCTATGTTTATAATTCATGAAATTTCTTGATTTTTACGAAAACTCGTACGCACCTGATCTATTGTATGAAATCCGTTAAATGGGACCACCCTGAATTTGAACCACAACCTCACAGAATTTTCACAGTTTTTTGTTCTTTGTATCATTTAGAAGCTAAAACATATTGAAATTTTGTGGTGGAAACTGTGCAGGATGCTTTCATGCCACCACACTACAGGCTAAACGCCCACTGCGTGCTCTACGCAACAAGGGGAGAAGCTCAAATGCAGATTGTTGACAACAGAGGACAGACGGTGTTCAACGACAGGATCCGGGAGGGACAGATGTTGGTTGTACCACAGAACTTCGTGGTGACTAAAAAGGCCGGAAACGAAGGGTTCGAGTGGGTGGCCTTGAAGACCCACGAGAATGCCATGTTCAGCACTCTTGCCGGTCGCACTTCTGCCATACGAGCCATGCCCGTCGACGTTTTGGCCAACGCTTTCCAGATGTCCCGGGACGAGGCGAGGAGGTTGAAGATGAACAGGGAGGAGACCATCTTGATGGAACCAAGGAGGCCTGGGAGGATCCAAAGTGTTGTTGCTTAAGTATGTGCGGGAATTAAGGTTTTTTATGTACTATCAAAAGTACTATGTGAGAATGGTTGACAAATAAGGTTTAAGTTGGGCATGAGAGACTAACATAAGCTTTTATCGATGGCTTTTGCATTAGTCACATTTGAAAGAGTTTATGAATAAATCTGTACTGCGGGAATTTGATATCTTTCATCTCATAATATAATGCTTGCTTTTTTTATTTTTATTTTTAAGAACGCGAAGCATGACATATAGTATTTGTCTAACAAACCAGCAATTGTAGTGAAAAACCATCCAGTCCGCCAAGGACTGGGTTTTGTGTAGGTAGATTTGTATCAACCTGAAAATATCGGTTCTCACCTCTGTCGTCACTTCGCCGTTACCTAATCCGACAACTACTCCTTTCTACCGGAACCGAGGCCAGAGGTCAGAGCTCTAAATCCACCACAGATTGGTAGTGGCCAATCCAAAAATGTGAGGAAAAGAGAGATCGAAGGGGAGAGAGAGTCCGGACAGTAGGGGAACACAAGATTTTAGATTCCTGTCAAATAGAATACACCCACTTTCACTAAAGCATCTAATCTAAAAATTATTCCGTGCAAATATTTTTTGGGTAAGTAATTTCTAATATAAAAATATGCCAAAAAAAAGAAAAGAAAAAGAAAAAGAAAGGGGAAGGAAGGCCTTGAACACCACAACAAATGCACCACAAAAACATCAAGCAAGAAGAAAAAGACCGATACATAAACAATGCAACAAAAGAAACAAAACGAACATTCCACTCCTCCTTTATTCAAGTGATTCAGTTTAGTATTTACTTTGGCAAAATCCGGTGAATCGTGAAACCAGTCCAAACTTAATCGATCCATACATGTTGGGTATATTATATACAAAGTTACCAAGATACATGCCTTCAAATTAAAACATAGCACCTACATTTGGTATATAATTTATGACATCAAATTTGGTATATAATTTATCGTTAGAAACATTATTCATAACCATGTAAAATCTAAATTTCAAGATGAAATTTGGAAAATATGATTATAATTTTTAGAAAGAAAAAGTGGCACTGCATGGAGGACAAATGTGTTAGAAAGGTGAAGTGTGGCCACGTGAGAACATGTGTGGTGTGTGCACCAGTGTATGTCTTGGACAAGACAAGAAGGAAAATAAGGAATAGGTAAATTAGACAAATGTCACTCTCTTGCTTAATTTGGGATGAGAGTCGGCTTGTTCTATTTAAGAAAGGAAACAATTTTAATTGGGGAAAATTAACTCTAAGTCATATTTTGAAAACTTAATTACCACTAAGTCAATGAGTTGAAACTAAATTACACTAGGTCAAGTTTGAATTTTTTTTTTTAAAAGGATTTTAGGGGGTGTTCCACTAAGAGTGTTTTTGGATTTTCGACTTTTCTCGGCTTTTTATGTAATGTATTGGAAGAGAATGACCTGCCTCGAAAACCGTAATAAACTGGCTTTTTGAGTTAGTGGAATGGGGCCTTAGGCACTAAGGGTATCATACGGTTTCATAGAGTTTTAGAAGTTTAGGCACTTTCATAGGATTTTGGAGGTTTAGTCACTTTCATTCGGTTTGGGAGTTTAGTCACTTTCATTCGGTTTGAGAGTTTAGACACTTTCATACGGTTTTGGGGTTTAGACACTTTGGTTTTAGGATTTAGGGTTTAGGCACTTTGAGTTTAAGCTCTTTGAAAGAAGAAGAAAAAAAAAAAACCAAAGTTGACTAGGTGAGAATTATTCTATCAAAAGTGGACTTAGTGGTAATTGTCCCTTTTAATTGAGGGGGAGCCAATTGGGAGCAGAGGAATTGAAATAATAAAATGGGGGCACTCAATTAAGATTGAAGCAAGACAGTGACAATGGAAAATGGGACAGAAAAGAAAGGGGAAAATGAGTGGAGATGAAAGATGAAATGGAAGCACACAAGAAAATGATTAAAAATATTTTCGGGAATTATGTAAGTATGGAAGGAAGTGGAACTGAATCTTCAATAATTTTCTATTTGTTTGGATTGAGTTGGTAGCGTAAATTATTCAATTTTGTTACTTAGTTAGTAATATAGGACGTTACAACTGTGATAGGGTACTTTCGTTAATAAAATGTACTAGTACATTTTAATTAACCAAACAAAACTAGATCTTTGTCTCACACTCTCAATTAATGGGGTTTCACTACATAGAAATTTATTTCCGCTGCCCTCTTTTTTGTCAAGAGCTAATATAAGTACATTTTTCTTCACATGTTCTTTCCCTTTGTATCATTTTGTAGCTAAAATATACTCCCTTCGTCCCAAGAGATTTGACCTACTTTTAAATTTCAATATTTTACATACAATACACAATGTTACTCAAAACTTGTAACTTTTCAAATTTGTCATTCAGTAGTTAACTCTAATAAAATAGGAATTGATCAAGTTTGGAATTTACATTGTTTTTCGAAGAGCGAAAAATCTTGCCGCCAATATAATCAGAGAACTCTTTCAAAATTTTAAAACGCGCTTTAAACTTTAAAATTTTCAATTCTTCTTCTTTTGGTCTCATTATTTTGATTGTTAAAAAGCACCTCAAATGGAATTTACCAACTTTCCTTTGTTGAAAATTTTAAATTGACCTTATATTTTGGGATAACCAAAAAAGGAAAGTCGGCCAAATTTTTTGGGACGGGGACGCAACTGTGCAGGATGCTCTCATGCCACAACACTACAAGCTAAACGCCCACTGCATGCACTACGCAACAAGAGGAGAAGCTCAAATGCAGAAAAACAAATACACTTTGCTCTAACCAAACCCCATAGGTGTAAGCCATCAGGTTTCACTACCCATGCAAGCTGAAACCTGTCTGCTTCAAAACAAACCCAAAAACCCATATGTGGCAACCAAAAGCCGTCCTCCTCCTCCTATAAAACCCCACACTCTCCACTGCCCACTTCAAACCATAACCCATAACAACCCCACTTCACAGAAAAATGGCTAAGTCTAATTCCATACTTTCTGTTTTCCTCTGTTTTCTTCTTGTTCTGTTTCATTGCTCTTTTGCCTACGGGCAGCAAGGAAGCCGGTTTGGCCAAAGAAGCCCGTTTGGGCAGCAAGGGCAGCAGCAGCGCAGGCAGCGACGGCAAGGCGATTGCCAGCTGAACAACCTGAATGCCCAAGAACCACAGCACCGGATCCAAGCTGAAGCTGGGGTGACCGAGTTCTGGGACTTTGATGATGATCAATTCCAGTGCGCCGGTGTCGCCGCCTGCCGGAATATTATCCAGCCTAGAGGCCTTTTCTTGCCTGCTTACACCAATGCCCCTACCCTCATCTACATTCTCCAAGGTTAATGTCTGTCTTTCCCATATGATAAAATCAACTTATTTGCTAACTTTAGCAAATGTTGATTATAATTTGCTAAAATCAACCTTGATTTTTTGATTTTGGTAGATGAGGAAATCATTTACTAAAATCAAAATTGATTTTATCATTTGGGATTTTAGTTCAGTATTCTATTTCCAGATGTTGCAAGATACATTCATTTTTACAATTCTTGTATTTCAATATGTAGCATTTGGTGTAAACAAATTCTTGCACTATTTGTTTATGGTTATGTATAAACAGGTAGGGGAATTCAAGGGGTTATGATGTCTGGTTGTCCGGAGACGTACGAATCATCGCAACAACAATCTGAAGGAGGCGGACGACGTGAAGGAGGAGGCCAGAGATTACGCGACCAGCATCAGAAAATCCGCCGCTTTCGAGAGGGGGATGTTATCGCATTGCCCGCCGGAGTGGCTCACTGGTGCTATAACGACGGTGAGAGCGAGCTTGTTGCTGTTATAATGGAAGACACCGGAAACCACCAAAACCAGCTCGACAACAACCCCAGGGTACGTAAAAGGATCCTCCGAACCTGTATCGAAATACATTTGTGTCCAAATTTATTGAACCGCCATGTGGTACCCGTCTGCTCATCCAAGCTGTTCAAACATGTTTTGGACGACCCAGATTTGTTAGGGGTAAATTTGTATCTAAAATATACAAAAATTGAGCCGTCCAAAATATGTTTAGATAGGACTTGGAAGCACCGACAGGTACCCCGGAGTGGCCGTTCGACATGCTAGATTTTCCCCCGAAATTATGTATATGCACATATGTTTGTGTAGCATAATATCAATGCTGTTATGTTTCCTAAATACAATATTCTGCTTGATTTTGTAGAAATTCTTCCTTGCCGGAAACCCGCAACAACAAGGACAAGGACAAGGACAACAACAACAACAGTACCAACCCCGCCGTGTGGGTCGCCAGGAACAGAACTTTGGAAACGTTTTCAGCGGCTTCGACACCGAGGTCTTGGCAGAAGCATTTGGCGTGGACAGGGAGACCGCGAGGAAGCTTCAGGGGCAAGATGACAACAGGGGCCATATCGTTAGGGTGGAAGGAGATCTTCAGGTGTTGAGGCCATCAAGGAGCAGAGAGGAACAAGAGGAGGAGGAAAGAGGGAGGGAACACGGCCGCCGTGCCAATGGCTTGGAAGAGACTATTTGCAGTGCTAGACTTGTTGAGAACATCAACGATCCGTCACGTGCCGATTTCTTTAACCCAAAAGCTGGGCGACTCACCACCTTAAACAACTACAATCTCCCTATTCTCAACTTCCTCCGACTCAGTGCTGAGAAAGGCGTTCTCTACAGGGTACGAGGAATCATTTCTATGCTTATAATTCATGAAATTTCTTGACTTTTACGAAAACTCGTACTCACATTGATCTTTTGTACAAAATCCGTTAAATGGGACCACTACTCCATTTTGAACCACAACCTCATAGAATTTCGTAGTTTTTTCTTCTTTGTATCATTTAGAAGCTAAAATATATTGAAATTTTGTGGTGGAAACTGTGCAGGATGCTTTCATGCCACCACACTACAGGCTAAACGCCCACTGCGTGCTCTACGCAACAACGGGAGAAGCTCAAATGCAGATTGTTGACAACAGAGGACAGACAGTGTTCAACGACAGGATCCGGGAGGGACAGATGGTGGTTGTACCACAGAACTTCGTGGTGACTAAACAGGCCGGAAACGAAGGGTTCGAGTGGGTGGCCTTGAAGACCCACGAGAATGCCATGTTCAGCACTCTTGCCGGTCGCACTTCTGCCATACGGGCCATGCCTGTCGATGTTTTGGCCAACGCTTTCCAGATGTCCCGGGACGAGGCGAGGAGGTTGAAGATGAACAGGGAGGAGACCATCTTGATGGAACCAAGGAGGTCTGGGAGGATCCAGAGTGTTGTTTAAGTATATGGGGGAATTAAGGTTTTTTATGTACTATTAAAAAGTACTATGTGAGTTGTACCTTAAAAAAAAAGGTACTATGTGAGAATGGTTGACAAATAAGGTTTAAGTTGGCCATGAGAGACTAACAAAAGCTTTTGATTATGGCTTTTGTATTAGATACATTTTGAAAGAGTTTCGACTATGAATAAATCAGTACTGCGGGAATTTGGGATGCTTGTTTGATATCTTTCATCTCGTAATATTACGTGTACTTTTTTTTTTTTATTTAGCATAACATATCTTCCTGTCAAAAAGCGTAAAAAACCAGCAATTGTATTGAAAAACCATCCAGTCCGCTAAGGACTGGATTTTGTGTAGGTAGATTTGCATCAATCTAAAAATATCGGTTATATCACCGATGTCGGTTCTATCACTACTGTCGTCTATAGAAACCATTGGAGGCCAGAGTTCTAAATTCGCAACCCTGATCCACAAGGTTTTGAATATCATTGTGACTGTCTAATCGATTGAATAAACTGGCATTTATCTACAGTGAACTTCCCTTGGTGGCAATTTAAGTTACTCAAAAACTAAAATTTCCCATCTTAAGAAGAAAGAAAAGAAACATAAATACACACACGAAAAGCTATAGGAAAGAACATAAAAATACACATCAACGTTCCAAAATCGGTCATTCGGTTACGGGCGCCTCTACAAATTCCTTTTTGTTGGAAACAAATTATTGTTCGACACTAATTAATCTCCAAACAATCTGAAAACATTGGGAATTTGTAGAATAATTTTGTCAAAAGTAAAATTCCAATTCCAAATGTCAATTCAAAGAAATGAGATTATTTATCATTTAGTCACAAACTACCCTTGATTTTGCCAATACACACCTTTTCTCTTTCCTTTTTACAACCACCACCAAAATCCATCCCTCCCTCTTCAACCTCCATCATCACCACTCCTTCATCTTCCACTTCCAAACCCCATCCCTGAATCTTGAAGCTCTAGACATTCCCCAACCATTCCATCTTCATAGTCAACCTGATCCATGGATTCCCTTTCCAATTCCATAAAAAACGACCCCGACGTACAACCCTAATCACAAGAGAGAGAGAGAGAGAGAGAGAGAGAGAGAAAAGAATCCTAAAAACACACTCATGAAATTGAAAAATCCTAAACCTACAAGTCACCCATTCCATTATACTTCGGTTTCATGAAGTTTCTGAAGGAAATTATGTTCTCATGTATTCCTTACGCATGATCATATACCAATTTCATCCATATTATGGTATACTGGTACAATACGAAAATTGCTTACCATCCAACTTAAGTCTACTATGCTCAGCGCGAATCTGCACAGGCAATGAATGAGTTGCTGCAAGAAAATCAATCAACTACTGTCATCTATGAATGCTAGGTTTGTTATCTGCCATTGGCTTACTATGTTTCTGATTTGTTTCTGATTGCATGTTTTATCGGTTGCTAGGATTGTTTGGCATATTACGTGTCTGATTTGTTTCGGGTTACATGTTTTATTGGTTGCTAGGATTGTTTATGGTTTGAAGCCCGTATAACCATGTCTGCCATGTGTTCGATGAAATGACTCACTGTATCTTTGGGATCATATCCACATGGTTTTGAACCGCGACAAAAATGTCTATGAGAATTGCTGAATGTCTTGGGGATCATTCCAGCTCTTACCCGTACATTTGCTAACATTTATGTGGACATTTGAGTAACATATGAACCATTCGAATGGAATCAATTTAGCAATGTAAGAATTTTTTTTGAGCAAATCACATTTGAGTAAACCTCAAATATCAAGACACGGAGTGAAGTTTTAAAGATTCAACTGAAATTTTAGTTTTGAGGGGAAAAAAACCGTACGGGCTAAATTGGGCTGGAGTCTGGAGATGCTCTTAGCTGCCAGCCTCGAATAGGAACGCAGGCATAAAGCTAGTACTAGTGGGCTAATGGCCGTTTTTGAACGAAAATAAGTGTTGCTAACCAACTCACCTGAGAAAACTAGCTCACATTGCCAACTGAAAGTTGTCATCTCCTTTCTGTTCACATGCTTGATATTTTGTGCTTTAAAAATCTCACTCCAAGAATAAATAGCTAGAAACTGTCTGTATATATGTGTACATAAATCTTGCAGCATTTGAGTTGGACAATAGTTCTAAAGCTTCTTTTCAGAATCGCAATTTTCTTATTATCTTCACATTCCTCCGACTATGGAAACCCACATGATTTTAAGTTCCCAGCATATGAACCATTCTCAAATGTACTAAATTGTGGAAACGGCCATAATGGGTTCATAGAGACGGTTCCACGAAAGATTCAAGACTGCATGAAACGTCAAACTCAACAACTATTATTACTCTATAGTTCACATCATTCTCATCACAAACCACATTTTCGGCAGCAATTGGTATTAAATAACACAAAAAATCAAATGCAGAAATTTGTGAATCAAACTTTCATTCTCATTTTAGTTGCATTGCGCTTAATAGATCACACCTATTTAGTTGCATTGCGCTTAGTTTCTCTATTTTCCCATATTCGCAGCAAAAATCACCAGTAAGCAAAAGAAAACACTTTATGTCGCCGGATTTTGTGCACAGAGAATCTGTGAATCATATCTTGTCTTATATGCAGTGAAATATAACCTCGTGGTGGAAGCTGGTATAGAGAAAGGGTAAAACAATAGCAGCCCTGAAAAAACAAAAGAAAAATGGGGAAATCACATGTAAGTTCCAAGATAGGTGATTTTTGTCACATCTTCATCAATCTTGACGTGATCCAGCTTCATCAGTATCTTGTCAACAGCCTTGATGAACTTGGGTCTATCACTGATGATGCACCTCAACCACACTGGAATACCAACTCAACCACCTCAGAAACAAACAGACAAACGTTTTTAACTTCTTCTCTGAAAACCAAAGCCACCTGCTCTTACAAATCCTCTTAGGTGTAAGCCATTAGGGTTCAATAGCCATGCAAAGAGAAAGCTGGCTCAAGATGTGGCAACTCTCCACCCTCCCTCTTCTCCTATAAAAACCCACACTCTCCACTCCTCACTTCACATCAGAAACAATTGTTTGCAAAAATGGCTAATAAGTATTCCCTCTGTTTTCTTGTTCTTCTTTCTTGCTCTGTTGCTTTTGGGCAGCAGCAAGAAACCCTTGCTTATGGGCAGCAAGGAAGCCGGTTTGGGCAGCGCGGGCAGAGGCGGCAAGGTGATTGCCAGCTCAACAACCTGAATGCCCAAGAACCACAGCACCGTATCCAAGCTGAAGCCGGGGTGACCGAGTTCTGGGACTTCAATGATGATCAGTTCCAGTGCGCCGGTGTTGCCGCTTGCCGGAATATCATCCAGCCCAGAGGCCTTTTCTTGCCTGCTTACACCAACGCCCCCAGCCTCGTCTACATTCTCCGAGGTCAGATGTCATATCTTTTTGTTCATTTATACTATTCCCTCCATCCCAAAATGTTTTTCAGGTCTGCAAACCGAGTACCTAAAATAATAAGACTTTTTAAAGAAAAATTCCAAACAAAATTGTTTGTCCAGTCAGATTGTTCGTTTTGCAGACCGGATAAATATTTTGGGATAAATATTTTGGGATGGGGAGAGTAACTGACCCAGAATCTCTTTTTGTGAAAATTGTTATCTTGGGTCTCTATTGTGTTTCTTAAGTGTTATTTTGCATGGTGGGACTTTGGCTATCAAATTGTTGTCTCCATGGTTATGGACATGCAGGTAGGGGAATTCAAGGAGTCATGATGTCTGGCTGTCCTGAGACCTACCATTCATCCGAACAATCTGAAGGAGGAGGACGCCGGGAAGGAGGCGGCCAGAGATTCCGCGACCAACATCAAAAGATCCGCCGCTTCCGAGAAGGCGATGTTATTGCATTGCCTGCCGGAGTGGCACACTGGTGCTATAACGACGGTGATAGCGAACTTGTTGTTGTTATCATGGAAGATCTTGGCAACCATCAAAACCAGCTTGACAACAACCCCAGGGTAAAATTCTAAGAGAAATTGACAAACTTTATTTTATTCCTTATAATTTTAATATCGAACAAGATTAATTTCATGCTTTATATTGTAGAAATTCTTCCTTGCTGGAAACCCGCAACAACAAGGACAACAGCAACAGCAACAACAGTACCAACACCGCCGTGAGGGTCGCCAGGAACAGAACTTTGGAAACGTTTTCAGCGGCTTCGACACCGAGGTCTTGGCAGAAGCATTTGGCGTGGACAGGGAGACCGCGAGGAAGCTTCAGGGGCAAGATGACAACAGGGGCCATATCATCAAAGTTGAAGGCGATCTTCAAGTGTTGAGGCCATCAAGGAGCAGAGAGGAACAAGAGGAGGAGGAAAGAGGGAGGGAATACGGCCGCCGTGCCAATGGCTTGGAAGAGACCATTTGCAGTGCTAGACTCATTGAGAACATCAACGATCCATCAAGCGCTGATTTTTTCAACCCAAGAGCTGGGCGCCTCACCACCACGAACGGATTCAATCTCCCCATCCTCAACTTCCTCCGGCTGAGTGCAGAGAAGGGAGTTCTCTACAGGGTATGACACTACTTGGACATTACTCATTCGTGTCATTATCTCATGTCACAGGTTTGGAGCTACATTTTGTTCCATAATATGAGAAATAATTAATCAGCGGAGAAACAATTTTGCAATGACAGTTTAGCTTAATATGGGGGCAATAGGATTTTTGTGGACACTTTGTTATACAGATTTCAAATTTTTTATGGAAACTGTGCAGAATGCTTTGATGCCACCACACTATAAGCTGAATGCCCACTGCGTGCTGTACGCAACAAGAGGAGAAGCCCAGGTGCAGGTTGTGGACCAGAGGGGACAATCAGTGTTCAACGACAGGGTCCGCGAGGGACAGCTAATCGTAATCCCACAGAACTTCGTCGTGTCGAAACAAGCCGGAAACGAGGGGTTCGAGTGGGTGTCCATGAAGACCCACGAGAATGCCATGTTCAGCACTCTTGCCGGTCGCACTTCCGCCATACGGGCCATGCCAGTCGACGTTTTGGCCAACGCTTACCAGATGTCCCGGGACGAGGCGAGGAGGTTGAAGATGAGCAGGGAAGAGACTGTGATGATGGAGCCACGCAGGTCTGGGAGGAGGGATGTTGCTTAAGTACTATGTCGAGGGGTTTTGATGAAGTTTTGTTTTTGCTACGTACTACGTATGCATATGGTTTAAGAATAAAATGGGTTTTGAGATGGCCATGTAATTTGTCAAGGTGGCCATGTATTTTCTTATGGTAGTAGAGTAGTAGAAGCTTTCCGATGGCTTTTGTATTTGCTTATGTTGTTTCTGATATATGTATGAGTAAATAAGTACTTCCTGCTTCTGGAATTTGGGATGCTTGGTTTTTTTGGGTCTAAACAAGTAAGATTATATTGATAAAAGCCTAGCGTAACGGATCGAGTCCGTTATAAATATTTTAGACAAAAGCCAAACTAATTTAGTGATCTTTCTTCCCTATCCTGATATAAATTCCTACCCTATCTTTGATCCTTGAGGCAAGTCTTTAGTTTTACATTAAGTGATCTTTCTTCCCTCAAGAAATTCCACCAATTTCGGGGTTGACTCAGGTCATTTGGAGACAATCACATACTTATAAGGGTGGAAGGAAAGTTCGTAACACTTACTTTAGAGGAAAGAACCAATGACCCAGCTTGACTCACTGTTTTTTGATAAAGAATCAGTGGCCAATATTGAGGAAGCCTTTTTGCCCATCTTTTGTAGCAGAGATTTATTTTAAAAATCTTTTGAACCACGACACACATGTTTGAGCCGCTCAGATCATTCGTGCAGGACCCGGAGTGGGCCTCCTGTGCCTGTTTGTGCATCATCGGTACCAACCCCGTCGGTACCTATAAACGGGTTCTAAATAATCAGTGGCCTTTTGATCTTTTATACGAGTAGCAAAGATTTATATTAAAAATCTTTTGAACTATGACACACGTACATGTTTGAGAATAAAGACTGGAAACGTAAGAGGCACTCTGGGTTGACTCATAGTACCGGGTTCAACAAGTCGACCCAAAATTATTTTAATACTTAAAAGCCTCTCGAGCATTGTTCTCTGCATCTTGCTCGATATTTTGCTGCTACGAAAACTACACATACTTCAAATTATGAGAAAAGTTATCATATCCATTGTTCTTTATGGTATAATTTCACTAATAAGCCTGGCAGTTGGAATTGGGCTATTTGTAAGTCTATTATCCGCGAAATCATCACCATCGTGGTCGTCGTTTTCAACTTCAAGAAAGGCAACAATTGTTTTTCTCATTTCTTTTCCCACCATGAACATAGTACTTGTGGCTGGATCAGGGGTGGCTGCTGTGCTTTTCCGTCTCTGTAAGACCCAACAAATCCAAAGTGACGAAACACCGACGGAACATGGGAATCTTTTCTCCACTGTGCTTTTCCGTAGAAAAGTTATCATATCCATTGTTCTTTATGGTATAATTTCACTAATAAGCCTGGCAGTTGGAATTAGGCTATTTGTAAGTCTATTATCCGCGAAATCATCACCGTCGTGGTCGTTGGTTTCAATTTCAAGAAAGGCAACAATTGCTTTTCTCATTTTTTTTCCCACCATGACCATAGTAATTGTGGCTGGATCAGGGGTGGCTGCTGTGCTTTTCCGTCTCCGTAAGACCCAACAAATCCAAAGTGACGAAACACCGACGGAACACGGGAATCTTTTCTCCACTGTGCTTTTCTGTAGAAAAGTTATCATATCCATTGTTCTTTATAGTATAATTTCACTAATAAGCCTGGCAGTTGGAATTGGGCTATTTGTAAGTCCATCATCCGCGAAATCATCATCGTCGTGGTCGTCGTTTTCAACGTCAAGAAAGGCAACAATTGTTTTTCTCATTTCTTTTCCCACCATGAACATAGTACTTGTGGCTGGATCAGGGGTGGCTACTGTGCTTTTCCGTCTCTGTAAGACCCAACAAATCCAAAGTGACGAAACACCGACGGAACATGGGAATCTTTTCTCCACTGTTCTTTTCTGTCTCTGTAAGACCCAAAAAAGTGAGGAAAGACCAAAGGAACATGGGAATCTTTTCTCCATATGGAACTACGATGGAAGAGTTGCATATGAAGACATCATCAAAGCTACAAATGACTTCGACATCAGATATTGCATTGGAACAGGCGGATATGGCAGTGTCTACAGAGCTCAGTTGCCAAGCGGAAAAGTAGTTGCCTTGAAGAAACTTCATCGGTTGGAAGCAGAGGACCCTACTTCCGACCATTGTTTCAGGAATGAGGTCGAAATGCTTACTAATGTACGACACAAAAATATCGTGAAGCTTTACGGATTTTGTTTGCATAATAGATGTATGTTCTTGGTGTACGAGTACATGGAAAAAGGAAGCTTATTTTGTTCCCTGAGATTCGATGTCGAAGCTTCTGAAATCGGATGGACTAAAAGGGTAAACATCGTTGAAGCAATGGCACATGCTTTATCCTACTTGCATCACGATTGCACCCCGCCTATTGTTCATCGAGACATATCAAGCAACAACATTTTGTTGAACTCCAAACTGGAGGCTTTTGTCGCTGACTTTGGAACTGCCAGACTTTTGAATCCCAATTCCTCTAACCAAACAGTAATTGCTGGCACATACGGATATATTGCACCAGGTATGGCCGTACTTGTATAACTATTTTATTGAAGCAAAGATCTGTGTTTATTTTAAAAATCGATCTTTGTGTTTGTGCAGAACTTGCATATACTATGGTTGTGACTGAAAAGTGCGATGTTTATAGCTTTGGAGTGGTTGCACTAGAAACAATCATGGGAAGGCATCCAGGAGACCTCCTATCATCCTTGGCCTCGACTCCTAGCGAAAACATGATGATAACCGATGTCCTAGATCCACGCCTTCCTCCTCCAACTAATCCAATAGTTGCGGGGAACATTGCTCTAGTTGTTATGATGGCATTCGCGTGTTTACATCCTGAGCCCAGGTATCGACCAACGATGCTACGTCTGTCTCACAAGTTTCTTTCTCGTAGGGAGGCTTTAGGTGCACCCTTCCATACAATATCACTGCGGCATTTGTGGAATCGGAAAATGGACTTTGTCCACCAATCAAATGAGCAAGTGACCATTGCCCGAGTTTGAAAAGAATTTCACATCCTTTTTAGGCCTTAGTTGTTATGATCATTATAGTTGTATTTTAAGAGAAAGACCAGTACTCCGTTCCTGGTTTGTGTCAGTGAAGCGAACACTTGGTGTTGTTAAAATGTGGACTGTGGAGATGAGAACCAATGCCGGTTTTGAGTTTTTTGAAGCCGGATGCGAATTTTATTTTTGAGCCTCATTAATGTATAACACAAATTATGTCCTCACCAGCTTTGACTCATTCATAAAGAGTTGAAGGGATAGCTAATTGTGCCATGATTTTGGATTTCCTTTGCACATTGAGTATGTGTAGATGGTCATCCTTTACTAATTACTCCACCTGTGGACATGGTTGTTAAAATCTAAGATACAGGATACGTATCTTATGATTCGTATCATCTCTTTAGTAAAATGATACGTATCTCATCCTGTATCCTTTTTGTATAGAAATTCTACGATACTATGGCGTATTCTACAATATATATATATATATATATATATGTATCCCGTTTCTGTACGTATCCTACGATTAGTTTAATGGAAGAAATTTCAATATTATTGTAAGAAGTGGAACTTCAAACGCATTAATCTAAGTCGCTTGAGCGACATTCAAACCATTTGGGATATCCGACCTCAATGTAGGGCTTGAATAGAAAAAAACCCATACTTCGGTCGTGTTTTGGGAGAATATTATTAGGGAGTTTCTTTTCTATCATTGACTAAGGTAGTAAGAAACCTCAATCTGATAAATTCCAGTTGATAGACTTGAAATTTTACAAATTAAAAATTTAGTTTGTTGGTGCTATTAGGTATAAATACTTATTAATTGTATATTAATCATGATTAACGTATCTTACGATCGCGATACGTATCCTGATACGATTTATAAAACAAGAAAAAACGCATTCCAATATCAAAACCTTGATTGTGAATTCCATTTATGCCTGCAGCCTCGATATGGAAGGTCAATTCTGAAGCTCTTTTGCATTGCACTCCAATATTTGAAAGCTCCCCAAAATAATTTTCCATATAGTTGTTTCTCCATTTTTGGGAAAAACTCAATGGTGAAACCGCGAGCGCCGAATGCGGTTTGTGTTGCGGGCGTGTCAGGACCGTGCGGTACACTCCGATTGTTGTAAAGGCCTTCGTGTCTTTTTCTGACTTCTAAACGTAGCGGTTGCGTTCGACCTAAAGGGTGAGGCCGAATGTTGGTTCGTTGTTTGCCTACGAGCGAGGACTTAAAATTTCCCAACCGTGTGAGAAAAAGAAATAGCCGTAGAGAACGAGAAGAAAAAGAACTTTATTATATCGGAATAATAAAGTTGAAACGAAACAAACTTTATTAACGGTTTAACAAAGTTTGGGTACAAGGAAATAGAGAAAAACAAGATCTAGACGGTCTAGAATCTTGTGGAAAAAGATAAAACTCAACGGAGTTGAGTGGATACTTTGCTGGAAAGTAAAAACATAGTGTGGCCGGAGCCGAAATTTTGGATAACCGTGAGGTTAATGGTTGAGGAACCCGTTCTTTATCTTGGGTTCTGATATTTATAGGCTCCAATGGGTAGATCATTGGCTTCTGGCGCCAATTCTCATTTGGCTGAATAGCTGCCACATGCCCCATATTCTTTCACGTCCTCATGAAACAAGGACAAGTGTCCCATGATGCCAATTCCTCTCCTTTGCTGGCAGTTTACTAGCAGTTATTGAGAGTTACAAGAGAACCCATTATCTTTGCTTGGATAATTAACAAAGATCATGGAGTAACCCACTACTTGACTGCCTCTTTTTCCACGTGATTATTAGAGGGTAATGAAACTTCTTTCACCCAGTCAATTGGATCCCTAGTAACTGCCACCTCCTCCCCATGGGTCGAACAACTTGGCAAATCAAATAAACATGAACATCGGTCAAGCTTATAAAAATTAATTGGGCCGAGACGTAACAAAAATAAAATTAATGTGGCCCATTAATTTTACAAGAGAATTTAGACCAACTTAGCCGAAAAATAATACTTTTTGGCCATTTAGGAAAAAATGCCAAATTTGGGTACAAACATTGCCCCCTCGCGCCTTAATTCTAACAGATTTGAGGCGTGTAATTTATGTAGGATAAAATTTGGCATTCAAACAAGCCTTAAAGCCACCTAGCCTCAGACATTTAACTAGCAGGCCTTAAGCATTTTTGACTTGGTATTTTGATGATAAAGGCCTCTAAACTATTTATGTTTTGAAATCATTAAGGCCTTTATGCAAATGATACCACTTTGCTTTTGTCAACTTATTTTAGAAATGGCCTGGACTTTAGGCCTTTATGAGCCTTGTTGCATGTGTATCTAGGCCTTTTGCTGGTTGGCATCTTTATATGGTTCTGATGGTAGCGCCTCAAAATATGTGGAAAGACCTGAATTCCTGCTTAGAGAATCACAAAAGACATAAGAGGCCTGGTGGAAAGGCCTAAAAATAGGTCAGAAGGCCTAAACTTGTACTCATAATGCTTATAATAGTAACTTAGGCCTACTTGAAGAGCTTTAAGGGCCTTCGTACCAGCACAAAGGTCTGCATACCCCAATATAAGGCCGGTGGCCAAGCCTGGACCATGCAAAGGGCTCTAAAAGGCCTGGTAAAACTTTGATAAGGCCTACTCAACGACTGATAGGCCTTGATCGAACATTTTAAAGAATCTTGTTGGCCTTTGTGCTGTTCGAGAATCGTCACAGGCCTAAACTGAGATATTTGCCCCCCCGAGTCCAGCTTGTTTACTGCTGGCGAAGGCCTCTTTGGGACAAACTCCTACTTCTTTGGAGTTGGTTAGGGCTTTTTTCAGAAGTTTCACTTGTCGGGGAGACTCTAAGATAACCTCCTCCATGACTCTCTCTTTAGGCTTGTGCTCTCTTATGGCTCTAGGACTTTCTTCATCACTGTCAAGGCCTTTACTGGAAATTACAGGACTTTTCATTGTTGGAGTAATTGAACGCTCCTTTCCTTTGGTCATGAAGTTCACGGCCTCATCTAGATGATCTAGATCCATGTCATCTTGTTCCAGGACCTCTTCCATGTTGGTATCCTCCTAGATCTGTTTCCCCATGTCTTCCACCATCTCAGATTTCTCTTTCTCCCTCTCGCCACTTGTCTAAATCGTTGAAATCTTTTCTTTTGAGATCTTGACAAGGGTGGAGGCCTTGATGGAAATTTAGGGTGTTTGGCCCTATACCACTCATTTGGAGTAGTGATACGAGGCTTCACAGTCTTAGGCCTTCCTTGGGCTGGTGTGGTGATGGTAAGCTTGCGTAAGTCCTCCTGCACTTTCTCAAGGCCTGTGGTAATCCTGGAGAATACAGAAAAATGCCTTTTCTGGAGGCCTGACCTTCCTTTCTTGAAATTGTCTCTGAGGCCTGTTCTCATGAGGATCTTCAATCACGCTTTTCAACTGAGGCCTTGGAGACTCCACTTTCTGACCACTCTCGTTGCATCAAAGAGCATCTAGGCCTTGGCGACTTCCTTATCTCTAGCGTACGCCTGTTCCATCTCGACCACTGTTGCTGCTGCCAAGGCCTTTGCTGTTGCTGATTAGGCCTGTTGACACAGACAGGCTTGTACTCATCTTCAAACTCGTGAGGATAACTAGCCATACATGCCTCCCTTGAGGGTGCCCCCAGCTGACTTTAGCTCTTGGGTTTGCCCTTCGAAGGCCTTTCATGTTGACAGAGACCATATTGGTCTTAAGGCCTATCGGAAATGGGTTTTTATCCACTCCAAAGATCTTCTTTCCTTCCTTAGCCTCAAACCTGAATTCTCCCTACTAGTGCTCTTTGCCTTTCATTTCTTTGGGAGAAGGCATCTTGTGGTTTGGTGGGAACTATAGAAAGGCCTAGCAGAAAGGCCTAGAAATACGTTGAAAGGCCTAATGGCATGGTTGCAATATATGTTGAAAGGCCTAAACTCTTGCCTAGAGAACCGTAAAAACCATTAAAGGCCTCGCAGAAAGGCCTTGAAATTGGTTAGGAGGCCTAAACTTGGAATTATAATAATGTTTTAGGCCTATTCAAAGCGCTAGAAGGCTTTCATATCAGCAAAAAAGGCCTGCATATGCCAATATAAGGCCTCTGTTCAGGTCAAAATCATGCAAAGGCCTAATAACTTTGCTCGAAACTTTTATGATGTAACTTAGGTCTTCTCAATGAAATAAAAAGGCCTCCACTCCTGTGGAAAAGGCCGGTAATCCTTTGTTAAGGCCTACTCAATGACTAATAGGCCTTGACCGAACATTTTAAAGATGCTTGTTCGGCCTTTGAAGGACATTGACTTTTCACCACTTAGCCCTTCTTACAACCACGACGTTTTCGTGTAAGCCAAGTGAATAACACTCGCTTTTGATGTGCCCCACAAATGCAATGCGGGCGCAATTCTACACACTTAAGGCCTACAACAAGCCTTTGCATGTAATGCCTTTGGGCAGGTTGGACAATGCCAAAGAGGCCTTAATTAACCAGGGGAGGAGGAGGCTCTCCAATTACAAACAAATCAAGATCAAGCCTTAAACTCGGAATGACATCAATTTCCCTAACTTCATTTAGTTCCTCCTGTTCTACAATGGGAGCAGCATGCAATTCAGACCCGCCCTCATGGTTGATGGCTGGACTTGATTGTTCTAGACTTGCATCAATAATCTGCTCACTTTTTAGGAGTGAATCTGAATGTGGTGGCCCTTGGGCCACCTAAGAAAATTTTTGAGAAGGGGGAAGGAATTGACCTTGTCTTATATATAGACTTTCCATGCTCTGATTGGTCTCAGGTCTGACTTCGGAGTATAGCCCTTGATCTACTTACTTGCTGTTCAGGCCTTTCTCATGTTCACAAATCTCTAAAGGCCTGAACTGAAACTTTTGCCCCCCGAGTTCAATTCCTTGGCCTCCTTGCCCCCCCCCCCGAGTATAGGGTTTTTAGAGGTTGAGGCCTTAGAAAAGCCTGGAGGCCTGCTTAGCTTGCTAGGGCCTTGTATATTCAGGCCTTTCTGCTGTTTGGGAATCTCTGAAGGCCTAAACTGAGACATTTGCCCCCCAAGTGCAAGGCTTTTGGAAGTTGAGGCCTCTGGAGATGAAGAAGTTGACTCCAATTTGGCCATTGCTTTGTTAAACTTGAGTTTAGCCGTCAATTTGTCAATGGCCTTTTGGGTTTCTTTGAGTGCTTCGGAGGCCTTTTGGACTTCTTTGACTGATTCTACAAGCCTATCCAGATCTGTATGCTGAGAGAACTCCTGAAAAAGTCCTTCATAGGACTGATTGTTGAGAATCTGCCCTTCAACTTGTTCTTCAAAGGCCTGCGTAGAAAGATCATCAACCCTAAAACTTTGAAATTCACTTTGTTCGGGCATACCTGGATAAATAATGCATGAATAACCATTGCGTTTTGCATGAAGGAGATCGTTGAACCCATCACGCCATTGGCGGCTCTCATCTTCAAGCTTATCAACTTCATCTTCAAGCCCTTGGATTACATCATTGTATTGGTTTATTGAGTTGAAGTACCAATCCTCCGTGAATGATGAAGGCCTGAGTAAAAACTTCTCCCATTCAAAATGATGGATTTCATCCTCAAGTTTGTCAATCTCCTCATTGCGCCAACGGAATTCTTCTTCATAGCGCCGAATCTCATCATCGAATTCAACGTATTGAACTGGCATGTGAATGAATCGGCGTGATACCCCTTGAAAACGATTGGGGTCCCACCAGGCGTGCCAAAATGTTTCTCCGTTTTTGGGAAAAACTCAATGGTGAAACCGCGAGCGCCGGATGCGGTTTGTGTTGCGGGCGTGCCAGGACTGTGCGGTACAGTCCGATTGTTGTAAAGGCCTTCGTGCCTTTTTCTGACTTCTAAACGTAGCGGTTGCGTTCGACCTAAAGGGTGAGGCCGAATGTTGGTTCGTTGTTTGCCTACGAGCGAAGACTTAAAATTTCCCAACCGTGTGAGAAAAAGAAATAGCCGTAGAGAACGAGAAGAAAAAGAACTTTATTATATCGGAATAATAAAGTTGAAACGAAACAAACTTTATTAACGGTTTAACAAAGTTGGGTACAAGGAAATAGAGAAAAACAAGATCTAGGCGGTCTAGAATCTTGTGGAAAAAGATAAAACTCAACGGAGTTGAGTGGATACTTTGCTGGAAAGTAAAAACATAGTGTGGCCGGAGCCGAAATTTTGGGTAACCGTGAGGTTAATGGTTGAGGAACCCGTTCTTTATCTTGCGTTCTGATATTTATAGGCTCCAATGGGCAGATCATTGGCTTCTGGCGCCAATTCTCATTTGGCTGAATAGCTGCCACATGCCCCATAATCTTTCACGTCCTCATGAAACAAGGACAAGTGTCCCATGATGCCAATTCCTCTCCTTTGCTGTCAGTTTATTAGCAGTTATTGAGAGTTACAAGAGAACCCATTATCTTTGCTTGGATAATTAACAAAGATCATGGAGTAACCCACTACTTGACTGCCTCTTTTTCCACGTGATTATTAGAGGGTAATGAAACTTCTTTCACCCAGTCAATTGGATCCCTAGTAACTGCCACCTCCTCCCCATGGGTCGAACAACTTGGCAAATCAAATAAACATGAACATCGGTCAAGCTTATAAAAATTAATTGGGCCGAGACGTAACAAAAATAAAATTAATGTGGCCCATTAATTTTACAAGAGAATTTAGACCAACTTAGCCGAAAAATAATACTTTTTGGCCATTTAGAAAAAAATGTCAAATTTGGGTACAAACAGTAGTATTGTTTTCATAGCTCTTCCCTTTTCCTTTGGAACCCATCTTATCCTACTCTTCTTGTCTTTTGCGTGTATCTCTCGTATATCACAATTACTGTTGGGTTTTTTTTTGCTCATGTGGAAAATATATTATCGAAAATGGAAAAGAAGAAAAGCAAAATGATCATGGACTCATGGTTGTACAGTCGTGTGTGTGAGTGTGCAAGGTGACTAATAAAGGAAGTCAACAAAAGCAGGTGAAGGCATATGGCAGGCAATTTGAATCCAGTTTGGTAGTTGGCTGCGTGCATACTGTGTGGGGTTACCGTGCGCTCCGGTTGTGTCTTTGTGAGAGAAGAAAAATGTGAGGAAAAATAGAGTACTGTTAGAGGTGAGTGAAAAATTATGTTTAGAGACATGTGTTTGTAGCTTTTTGAGTGGGTTTTTCACGTTACATTGTATTATCTCTACTTTTCCAGATATAGTGGAATATCTCTCCTATGTAGGTAGGCATTGAGGCCGAACCACATAAAATATTGTGTGTGATTTGTGTTGTTTGTTACTCCGCGCTTTCGTTGCGTGTGAGATGGGTGTAAAATCCCCAACAATTACGCTCTCTTGATGGCGTCCGTTTGGCCTGCACATACGTGCAAAAGTTAATGGGAAAGTGACTTTACATATGGGTCCACAGTCTCCACACTACACGATATGTAACAGAGGGAGTACTTAGAACTTGAGATGACTCGGTCATTTGATCACAATTACAAAGAAGGGGTGAGCGAAAATGACACTTGCTTGGTCACATATTTTGTTTTTTCATGATTGATTTCGTTGTTTCGATTCAAACTAGATTTGGTCATATTAATTTCCAGACCAATAAAAAAATATCCCTTCGGAACAATGAGTTTGTAAGAGAAAAAAATATCCTTATGGGGAACGAAAAGAGAGAGAGAAACTAAACAGTGTACCTATTGAATAAAGAAACTAAGCTTTTCAGTTAGGCTGACTAGGTCATTGATTGTATAAGTGATAGATTAAACATATACTACACACATGTGTGTGCCTATATAGGGGCCTAATTTTGGACCAAAATTCGAAGGCTTAAGTCGGCCATCTTGCTCGCCTTAGCTCAGAGCTGGCCCTGGGCCAATAAGCATGGTAGCGGGTATTTGTCTATTGTTAGTTCCATGATCCGCAAATTTATCATCATCGTCCTTTTCATCTATGGTAGAGGCGAAAGCTCTGCTCTAACAAATCATTGCTACTTGGAAGGCATCACTCGCAATGGCGCAAGAAGTGTCATTCGGATGGAACAAGCCTATTCCATATTTCGCAATGGAAAGCTCAAAAACATGAACTAGACTTCGCTCCCAAATCTTCAGCATCTTGATCTCTGTTTCGCTCACTTAACGGGGAGAATTCCGGCTGAAATTGATAGTCTCTCAAAGCTCACCCACCTCAACCTTTCTTTCAACTATAATCTTGAAGGTGTTCTACCTCCTACCCTCGGAAACCAACCTCACCCATTTAGTCCACCTCGACTTATTGGCTGAATGGATATAGTTGCGAAAATATCAATGAGGAGAATTGAAATGGTGAGCTACAAAAATATGATTACGTTTAGTATCATATTTTGAGTATCTTAATTATGATGAATCACTGAAATATTGGCGGAGTTACAGCACCATATGACTCCGACATAGAGATATGAGCCGTAACAGATATATGATTTTTTCACGTCCAAGGTTCATTCGATTACTTGAGATCAAAAGGCCAAATGAGATCCAAAACGAAAAAATGCAAAAAGGGGGAAATTTTGCCAAAGGAAGATATCGAGTATACTCCATTAGTATGTGAAAAATGTTGTATGTCATTGAAATCTAATCATATGTTGCCACTAGTGGCGAAACTAAAGATTAATAACTGGGAAATTGTTTTCAACAATCAGGCACAACAAATTCGCAATAAACTAATCAAATCAAATCAAACTCAGTCTTATGTTCCAGATAATTGGAATCAGGTACATGAATCTTTTTTTTCTCTCTCTGTCAATAGACTCATATCTATAATTATATAAGGATTCATGTCATAAAAATCTAAACGGGGTTTTTTCATGCTAGCTGCCAGCTACCTAAAACAAAATTACATACCCGGAAAAAAAGAAGGAAAATAAGCTTAAACATTCATGTTTCTAAGAACAATGATAAATACGAGAGAAAAAACATGAGAGTTTAGCATTGGTTCTAGAAATGGTGGTGGGACGTCGGGCGGTGGCTAGAATTGGTGGCCGGAGGTGGAATGGAGGTGGAACGGTCGCCAAAGGGTTTAATGAGTAGAGAGGAGTCACTAGAAGAGATAGCTAGAAGTGGGACAGTCGCTAGAATGGACGGGTCAATTGATTCCACCTACTTATAAAACCGTCCGATTTTTACAACTCATTTTAAGCCACTTTTAGAAACACTAGTAATTCAAGTAGCAAAGACTTGTTGGAAAATGGAAGAATTGTTCGAATATTTTTGGTGAGCCTAATTATGAACAAGATTCATTTTAAGGATGACTATGAATTGTTTCATTGCGGGAATTGCAAAAACTAAGTTTAGTTAATGCATGCGTCTGCACTCGCCGCCACTGAACACTTGAATTCAAGTGTTTCAATTTCCTCCATTGTCACTAATTTCATCGTACCTAACACCTGATACCGTTTATCATATACTAATATAAAACGTTTCCAATTTTATTGATGATATTACATGTTCGACTTTTTTAAAAAATTATCTTTGTGTTTATTGATTAAATGGTGAGCCACTCAATCATGTCATTGATCATAATTTTTTTTTTTTTTTGCCATTCTACATACATCAGTGGGGGATTAGTGGAGGGTTAGTGAGTTAATTGAGAGGGGGTTTGGAAGCTATCTTGTCCTAAATCCCAAATACCTCTGCCGAGGCTCGAACCCTAGTCGCCCTTGTGGGAGAATCTGGAGATAACCGCCGGGCCACTATCATATTTATCGTATTCCTTTTTTCATAGAATTGTCAAATCTTTCAATGTTTTCCAATTTTATAATCGTTGTGTAGCATCTTTATTCTTAAGTGTGCTCTCGTAATATTGGGTTCGTGTTTAGAATTCGGGAAATGTTACAATACACACCCTATAAAAGAGTCGAATCACTAAAAAAGATTTGGCAAATATTATTATGAATCAATTACCTCTTATTAATAAAAGTTACGATTATTTTTTTTTTATAAAAGTTACGAGATACACCAAAATATTGTGAATCACAGAAAATGTTAGGAATGATCATATTGCTGAAAAGTTAAAAAACATTAAAAAATATTACGATTGTCAATGAAGTGATATAATATGGACCATAAAATAGGTGCACATAATACACACCTTTAATGAGTGTGTATTGTAGTCATTCCCCTTAGTATTCAGTCTTCTTTAGTACTAATTTCAGTTGTTTCTATCATCGACTTCTTAATAATAAACCTCAAATTAATTCCCTGGGCTCAATATCCATTGAAAAGTTCTAATTATAATCTTAAAATTACTGTTGCAAGCCTCAGCTTTGAGTGGATCGATTAACAATAATAATAAGTTTAATACTCTAATTCAGAGGAGCAAAAAACAATTTTCGGTCACCAATTACAAGACCAATAGTCTCCACTCTTTTTTGCAGCAGCCATATATGGTGTGGTTTTTGCCAGAAGAGAGAAAATATATTAATCAACCCAATCAAACAAATACTATAACCACTAATAAAAAGAGAAAAAAAAGAAAAAGAAAATAAAAAACAGAAAAGGAAAGGAAAGATAAACCGCCGGAGCAAGTCGTCGCCGCTGTCACTCCGGAGCCGCCGCCATCGATGTTGAGGCGGTGGATGGACGGATGTTTCCTACTTAAGTGGGTTTTGTTGCTTGGGGTGTTCGGGTACTAAATAAACAGATGGTACAATGGTCTTTTAATATGTGTGCAAGAGATCCCTAATAATGTGGCTTTTGTAATAGGTAATAGAATAGCATCACCAATACGGAAAAATTCTCAGAATTCACATTAACATATACGCACAATTTGTTCTTTGTTACTGATAATGAGTGCCAATCTTCCTCAGAAGTACACAACTTCAGATAGACTAATGCCTGGAACAAATTGTCAGCACAAAATTACCTCTACTTGACAACAGTAATAATTGAAAAACTACTTGTCTACCATGATTTATAGCATTTGAAGACCTTCACTAACTTCAAACTGATCCCCTAAGCCCAGATGAACCATCAACAACCAGACCAAAGAGATTAGCTCCCCACCTTTACTTAAGCGTGTTCCATGGCTGTTGGCATTGGAACGACATGCGGCATAGGACAACAATTCAACCCAAACCTTGCTCAGTATTTTCCATTTATCTTTGTCTAACTTCTTCAGCTCTTTGGCCAGAATGCAAGCATCAAACAACACAGTTTTGCTTGTATCTCCCTTGACAGTTGAAGGGTTAACCTCCGTACGAACATCAAGGATACTGTTGCAAGCTTGAATGATCATATCCAGTTTTTGTCCTGAATTGCAAAGATTTCTTCTTCTACGATGTTCATTTCCCTGAGCTGTACACTTGTGGCAACAACAAATGTTGAGACATGCATCGAGACAAGGGCTATTCATATTATACAAAGAATAATATTTCTCCTCCTTTTCTAGAACTACTACCCTGTCTTGGAAGAATAACTTGGCCTCAGCACAAGTATCTCGGAATCTTATTTGCGCAGTACCTGCTACTGCAGACATCATAGAAGGTTCCATAATTAGAAGATATAGAATGTAATCTGACAATACCTTAGAAATTTCTCGAAATTTCTCGTTCTCTGCATTGCCTTTCTCAGTATTGTAACAGAGATCGGTAGCAATATGCCATAGTATGAGGATCTTGTCATAGGATGCATGAAGAGTATAAGGGAGTAAGTTATCACAACCACCTTCACGTCTAAGAACCCAATCTCCTTTGGCCGAACAAATTTCCTTAGCAGTTTCTATAGCATCAGCCTCTATGGATTTAATTTTTAGCTCTTCGAAGATGAAATCTCTTAATCCCTCATTGAATCGCTTTGTTTTCACATACTTCCTGCCATCAAGAATGTTGGTAAGGCCCAAATTACCGATTAACTTCTCCCACTTCTTGTAACGAGGATGCAAACAGTAGAATATCAAGTTGTATTGAGAGAGACATCCAGACCACTTCCGCTTCATTATTGGGATGATAAACTCGAAAAGGCAAGCCTTTATCCAACCACCAATCAGAAGACAGATTGCCGACAAGACGAGCATAACTATGCCAAAGATGGCACGAACAGGGGCAGAGTAGATGGTATGTTTAACTTCGGTCCGACTCCAAGACACCAAACCCCAGTCAGAGGTATTGATCACGAAGAAAGCAATTAAATCGTGAACGATGGTACCAAGGAGCAAGGTGTAAGTAATTTCAACATCAATCTTGTGGTGCAAAAACTTGTGCTTTGGGTCCATGGAATGAAAAAGTAGAAAGGCTGCAAAACATGACACGGATGAAACAAATCTACTTGCATTGAACCCGTAGTAACCATGTAACACCAGGCTCTTGGTGAAGAGAATGTCATAGAGGAAATTGAGTTCTATCATTACGGATTCAAAAGCTTGTGTTGGTGTTAACTTGAGGAAAAATACTCGGCTTTTTTCTCGCTCATGGAAGCTGAATTTGAGATCAGCAATCAGCCCCTTGACAGTTTCAAAATGGAGATCATAAACGGATTCCAATAGCCTGGGGTTTACTGGAATATCAGTATCGGGCAGCGGCACATCGGTTTCGGCCAGCGGCTCATTGTTCTCTCGAACATGTGGTTCGGGATTGGGTGGTTCAACAATTTCTAGATGCAATGGAAGGCCTGATTCTTGGTTTGAAAAGTTCTCATCCATGAGCTTGTGGTAGTTAGGCCCAGGATTTGGTTCTCTGGTCATTGAGTCTCGAAACCTACGCCAGCTGGCAAGATAGAGAGATCGGGTCCTCTCGGTAGACTTTATCAAAGCGGAAATAAACACGAGCAAATTTGGAAGCCACAGCTGGTTGCCGGAGGAGAGAGTTAGAATGAAGACATAAGCAGAAGTGGCAAGCTGGACAACCAGCTGAAGGAGGTGCCTCGGCCACAGCTCATTATCCTCAAGCGCGAAAGCAGTTATGGTGTCCGGACCGCCAAGGTGTAACAAGAGAAAGGGTGCCCAAAATACCACGAGTTCTGGATTTGCGTGAGGACCGAGGGAATTGCCGCATGGTTTGGAGATGAGTCCCACGCCAAAGATTGCCGTCGCATCTGCTAGATTGTATGCCAACCATATGGGGATTGTTACCAAAGAATTCGCTGTTCGCTTCCTCAAAGGAGCGGAGAAGAATAGGAAGGTTTGCAAGAAAAGACTAAACAGGATGACTGCCCGGAGATTCCAGGCATCCCACCATAGCTGAATCCAGTGGAACAGGAGCTGAATCCAATGGGGCATGGCTTCTGTCCTCTCTCTCTCTGTGGTTATGGATACTAAAATTAGAAGCAAAATTTTAACAGGATCAGGTTATCTCTTCACTTAGCCAAGAGATTTTCAGTTTGAAGATAGGTTAGCATGAAGAGTGTTTCTCATGCTTTCATTTACAAAGTTGCTCAAAATGCCTTCAGGTTCTCATGGCTTACTTTTCACTCATGGCTTACCTTCATTAGTGGGTTTGCAACATTCCATTCTTAACTCTCCTATCACGAATGGGATCCAGCTGATGCCTAACCCTGCTTTGGGGACTATCTTTGATTATTTTACTCACTTCCATGTGAATACCCACTGGTATCTCAAAACATATCCTCAACAATCTGTTAATATATAATCTCATTCTCTTTCTCTTTTCATAAAAGTAAAGTTTGCTAAAGCTATGCTTGGTTTTATTCCAGAGAAGAACTCATTTTTACTATCTTTGATTATTTCAGAATTTGTATTTTTTGTCTTCGGTATATTTTTTAAAAATTTGGACAAGTTATTTTTACTTTTTGGCATGTATCTAATTTCAAGACCGGCCCCGATGTTTGAGTTGCCCAAGTCCGACCCTAAGCTTAGTTGCTAGCTTACTATCAAGTCATAAAGAAAAAGACAAACAAATAAAAAAAAACGAAGGTTACATTGTACTTTTGGCATGAATTACATCATAAAAATATCTAAGTAAAAAATCTACCAAATAGGACTACTCTTTCTGTAATGATGGCTAGGAATCACACCAACATCTATTCTTCCAGTGACCACTGTCATGCTCAGTGTGGTATGCTGTGTGGAGGAAGTCTTCTAATGACCAAATTCCCTCTAACTTGACTGATGTGGTAACCTGGTATATACAGAATGGGAAGGGTACAAGTTTCAAAAGTGCGATCCTGACGAGTGTGTTAGCTGATAATTTAAAAGAGAACGATAAGTTCACAATATATTCTAATGACCAAATTCCCTTTGGGTCGGGTCGGGTTGGTGGGTTCCTAAGTTTTTTTTTTTTTTCTCACCCCTAATTGTCTCCCCACGTGAAGGTTTTAGTGGACATCAATGACTCCGAGATTCAACCAATTGCTCACAACTATTCTCATCCAGAGTTCGCATCCTCAAGGAGATAAAGACCGTCCCGGTCGATGTTGAAAAATATACATAAAGCCGATATAGTTTGAACAAATACTCTCTATGATGAACTATATTCTTATCACTTTTTTTTTCTATAGAAGATATTCTTATCACTTCATAGCTTGCTTTTCTCTACTTCAAACAAGGCCGTGTAAGACGATGAAACTCTCAACCAAATAATAATTAAGGCAATTATCAGTACTAATAATTAGCCACATAAATTAGCTAACGGTCCCACAATAACATAGCCTAATTAATAAATCAATAATCATGAGGGGACATAATTACATATAACTCCCAAACTATAATGAACAATAAGCTCAAGAAGTAAATGAGTCAAATTTAAAATAACCAGGTGATGGGCGGCGTGCTCCGCACGAGAGGTTATGCCCGGTGGTTGAGTCTTTGATTTGTTGCTTTGTATATAAGTGGTTGTAGCATTATCTTCGCAACATACTTCATGATCTTATCAACATAGTTTAGCAAACTACAAGTTCATGATCTAATGAACATAGTTCAGCAAAGCTATAAGTTCAAGAACTCACCGAGGAGGAGGATAAGTTCCACGGTCTGCAGCATATGACTCCGACACAAAGATATGAGCCCGTAACAGAGATATTGACCTTTTTACGTCCAAGGTTCATTCCATTACTTGAGATCAAAAGGCAAAATGAGATCCAAAAAGAAAAATGCAGAAAGGGAGAAAATTCGCCAAAGGTAATCTCTCACACTTGGCTAAGGAAGAAATTAGAATTTCGAGTTATACTCCATTAGTATTTGAAAAATGTTGCATGTCAATAAATACTCATGATTCACTCAATGTTTGGGTACTCATTGACGAAATAGTGAAATCTAATGATATGTTGCCACTAGTGGCAAAACTAAAGATTAACAACTGGAAAATTGTTTCAAAATCACAATAAACTAATCAAATCAAATCAAACCGAGCTTACTCATTTTTCAAAAATTTCACGACGAATTTTTACTTGATGATCAGAAATATTCATTTTGTGGGAGTTGTTTTTGTAACAATTCAAACAAATCATTCCCATTTTGATAAGTATTTGATCAAATAACATGGTGTTGCAACAAAAAATTAGATACTTTGATCAAACACTTATGAATGTGTAATTGAGATATATTTTTACTGAACCAATTAAAAGGTTAAGACGTTAAAAATGACTTCAACTATTGAACTGGGACCTAATATGGATCCTAAATAAAGTAAATATGCTCATCCTATTTTCAGTTCTTAGAAAAAATATTGTTGATATGTGTGTAGTTGAGCAAGCTAGTTGGCTCAACTATATAAAAAGCAATAAGTAATTGATTAAGTAAAATAAAAACTACCAACTTTTAAAAATCAAATATTAAAACAGGAAAAAATGTAGTGTGGGCCCGTCCGTGCCTACAGTGGGTTTTGAGTGGCTCCGCCAATGCACCACACTATGTGTGTCACTCCTTGTCTCCCAACCATGAGCAATTATTTAGTAATTCTGGAACATAACCACGTGGTGCTCAAGATCACTCTAACACCACACGTTTACGTGATGTTCATAGACTTAGTCATTGATCCCAGAAGAATGTATTGTGTTGTAGTGCCTCCGGGAGCACTAAATAATCAGACCCCAACCACCCAACAAAAGTAAAGAATTTGTTGCCACGTTAGCGGTTGGGATAACCACGGAAGCAACGCTAAGGGGTACTCCGGAAATGTTGAATAATTACTTGAAAATACATCCCTAATACAGATCCCAACAAAACCTCTTAACTTCTTCTCAGAAAGGCAAAAACCATTTCACCACATCTATAACAGAAAAAACCAAGCCACCTGCTCAAACCCAAGCCTGCTAGCTAGGTGTAACCCTTTCAAATTCACTTACCCATGCAACTCGAAACCTGTCTTAAAAACCAAACACCAAACCCATATGTGGCAACCCCCATCCTCCCCTTCCTCTCCTATAAAACCCCCCAAAATCTCCACCCCAACTTCATCAAAAACCCAGAATACCCATTTCACAGCAATGTCTAAGCTTACATTTCTCTCTTTTTTCCTATGTTTTCTTGTTCTGTTCCAATGCTCCCTTGCTTATCAAGGGCAGCGCGGGCAGCAGCAGGAGCAGCGCAGGCAGAGGCGGCAGCAAGGTGAGTGCCAGCTGAATAACCTGAATGCCCGAGAGCCACAGCACAGGATCCAGGCTGAAGCTGGGGTGACTGAGTTCTGGGACCACAATGATGATCAGTTCCAGTGCGCCGGTGTCGCCGCTTGCCGTCATATTATCCAGCCCAGAGGCCTTTTCTTGCCCCAATACACCAACGCCCCTCATCTCATCTACATCGTCCAAGGTCCATGTTATCTTATTTTGATAATACTACATGCCCATAAAATAGTACTAATATAACTCATAGCATAATATTTTGTACAGTGATCCTATTTGGTGACCATGTCACCATTGTGTTAGTAGGATGTGCTGTAACAAATGGATTTGTACTGTTTTTGATCCTTAGTGTTGTTGTAATTTACATGATCATATTTTTTCCTATAAGAATAGATTGTTGAGTTCTTTATGGTAATGTAAATACAGGTAGGGGATTCCAAGGGGTGATGATGTCTGGCTGTCCCGAGACGTTCCAATCATCGCAACAATCTGAAGGAGGAGGACGACGGGAAGGAGGAGGCCAGAGATTCCGAGACCAGCATCAGCAGATCCGCCACTTCCGAGAGGGCGATGTTATTGCTATCCCTGCTGGAGTAGCTCACTGGTGCTATAACGATGGTGATAGCGAACTCGTTGTTGTTGTGATGGAAGACCTTGGCAACCACCAAAACCAGCTTGATAACAACCCCAGGGTAATATCAAGATAAATAGACATTCATACACGTAAAAATGACAATCTATTTATACATATTTTCGTGTACAGATATGCGCATACAGACTTTTTCCTATTTGAAAAGCCACTGCCAATGGATTTTTGTTTGGCATAAATACAAGTTACACAATCATCCAATCAAACATTCTCAGACGTCCTACTAAAAGAGACACACCAGTTTGAATTGTAGTGTCTGCCCTATAAGAAGTCTCAACCTTCTAATACATGACTAATTATTTAGTAGTCTGAGAGTACGGCCACGCGGTGCTTCTAATCACTTCAGAATCATACATTTATATGGGGTTCATACACTTAGTCGTGTACCTTACGAGATTATGTGGTTGTGGAGTGGTCTGGAGAATCATGTGGCGGTGCTCCCGGACTATTCAATAATCTCACCTAATACAATGTCATTTCTTGTAAGAGAGAGAATTGTATAGTTGTAGTTTCCTAAATGTGTTATTTGATGTTGTAGAAATTCTTCCTTGCTGGAAACCCACAACGAGGACAAGGACAAGGGCATCAACAACAACAACAACAAGGAAGAGAGTCCTACCGCAGCCATGAGGGACAGGAACATAATTTCGGAAACGTTTTCAATGGTTTCGACACTGAGGTCTTGGCTGAGGCATTTGGTGTAGACAGAGAGACCGCGAGGAAACTTCAGGGGCAAGATGACAACAGGGGCCATATCATTAGGGTGGAAGGAGATCTTCAGGTGTTGAGGCCACCAAGGAGCCGGGAGGAACAAGAACAGCAGGAAAGAGGGAGGGAGTATCGTGCAAACGGGTTGGAAGAGACCATTTGCAGTGCCAGACTCTCTGAGAACATCAACGATCCGTCTCGCGCCGATATCTTCAACCCACAAGCCGGACGTCTCACCACTGTGAATGGGTTCAATCTACCCATACTCAACTTCCTCCGACTTAGTGCTGAGAGGGGAGTTCTCTACAAGGTATGGCAATTATTTGCATGGTGATAATTGTTGAACTCTCTTTTTTTTTCAAATGTGAACCGTGAAGAAAAATTCATTCATCACAAGAAATCCCAAAACTCAAGTCAAATACAATTTTGTTTTACTTTTTGGAATATTTGTCACTTTGTACAACATTGTTTCACTTCAGATTATGAATATCTGTTACATAAATGGATGCAGAACGCTATAATGGCACCACTGTGGAAAATTAACGCCCACTCCATACTCTACGCGACAAGGGGAGAAGCCCAGGTGCAGATTGTAGACCACAGAGGACAATCAGTGTTCAACGACAGGATACGGGAGGGAGAGCTAGTTGTCATTCCACAGAACTATGCGGTGTTGAAACAGGCTGAAAACGAAGGGTTCGAGTGGGTGGCCTTTATGACCCATGAGAACGCCATGTTCAGCACTCTCGCTGGTCGCACCTCGGCCCTGCGTGCCATGCCCGTGGACGTTTTGGCAAATGCGTATCAGATTTCTCGCGACGAGGCGAGGAGGTTGAAGTTGAGCAGGGAGGAGACCGTGTTGCTGGAATCAAGGTCGAGGTCTGGGAGGAGAGATGTTGCTTAAGAAGTTTGAGTACTGCTATGTGTAGTGGTGCGTTTTAGTTTTTCTGAGAATAAAATGGTTTTATATGGCTCTGTATTTTCTCTCATGTACAAAGAAGAGTTTTTCGACTATATATGGATGAATAAATGTTGTGTACCTTTGGCCTTTGGTGTTTTCTTTAATTTATCTTTTCTTTTTAGTATAACTCGTTGTCCGGGCCAATTTATACTCATTCCGACTAATCCTGGCCAAGTATCTCACGTGGGCGAAGGAGATGCATTAATGATACTGGTGGTATTGGTGTCAAATCCACTGCGCAATTGCAGGGAGTCCAATTAAATTACTGGTGGTACAGGAATCCTATCTTACCAGCAGGCCCGGCCCTGAGAGTTCCGATGCCCTAGGCTAAGTATGGAAATGTGGCCTCCAACAGATTCCAATAAATATTATTTGTTGGTCAAAAGTAACAAGATGTGTTGGTGACACCAGCACATGTCAAAAATATTTTCAGCCAAAAATTGTAGAGGTTGTGGGTGGAACCCGTGACTTCTCAGTTAGTAGAGCCGCATCATACCACCTAAGCTACACCTGCTTATTCACTGATTGAAAAAGATATATAGTAATTTATTATATGTCGTAATTTGAGGGACCCTATTTTTTCCCAAAAAACTAGGGCCCTAGGCGGCGGCCTTGTCAGCCTACCCCATGGCCGGCCCTGCTTACCAGCCACTTAGGGCCTAGGGGAGCTCAATTAAAATCGAAGCAAAGTTACTTATCATCTTGCGAATGTGACTTTCTCTTGACAGATTTTTGGGTTTTTTTTTTTGGCTTAGGCATAAGAAAATGGAGATGAACCAGAGGGAGGAACACCTCAAGCGCGAGAAGAGTGAAGGCTTTGAACATGAGAACAACCTATCAAAATCGTTAACGTGCTTGCTGAGGATCAAATTATCAGACAATGAAAGGCTTTAAATACCTTTACATTTTTTCCCCAATCTTCTTCGTTATGGGACAAACCAAACCAGCTGGAATGGGTTCATTGATCTCGAAAACGATTAAAGCAGTTGCGTTCTTCGCCTTCAATTCACTCCTAAGGTGTTGTCATGATTGACGAGAGAAGGAGAGAGATATTGACTGTCGATACTGACTCGATAGTCGAGGACGGAGAAAGACAGTACCAGTGAGATCGGCGGATGAGGACAGAAAACGAACGAGCCAGTTTATCATAGCGAAGACAGAAAACTGAGAGACTAATTATTGGTACGGGACCAGGGTCCTGGGAGTTCACTACACGTGGTGAGGGGGCTCACTACACACGTGTAGTGAGCTCCCCTGGCCGTCCGATCGGCGAACAACGGTCTAGATCATCTTACATTTGAAAGAGACATTTTTACATTTAATTTAACCCCAATTTATCCGGACTGTCGGTCGCCAATCTGACGGTCAAGGGAGCTCACTATACGCGTATACTGAGTTCCCTCATTACACGTCCCCGGATCGGATACCCCGAGTATCATTTGGCATTGCCGTGTGGTATTTCTCGTAAACAAAAGATTGTCACCGTACTATATGTGTCCCTCCTTGTCTCCCCTCCAAGAGCAATTATTCAGTACACGTTTATGGGGGTTCATACACTTAGTTGTGGGTCTTACAAATATGTGTGGTGTTGTAGTGTCCCGTATTCTGTGCTCCGGGAACACTTAATAATTAGACCCCAAGTACCTAACAAAAGTAATGAAAATGTCCCTAAATGATAATTTGTAGCTACGTGGGACAACCACGTAATCAACGCTAGGTGGTACTCAAGAATTTCTGAATAATTACTCGAAAATACATCTCAAGGACAGACCCAAACAACACCTCTTAACAACATCTCAGAAAGACAAAAACCATTCACCACATCTCAAACAGAAAAAACCAAGCCAGTTAGCTACGTGTAACCCTTTCAAATTCACTTACCCATGCAACTCGAAATCTGTCTCAAAAACCGAACACCAAACTCATATGTGGCAACCCCCAACCTCTCCTTCCTCTCCTATAAAACCCCCCACAGTCTCAACCCCAAGTTCCCATCAAAAACCCAGAAAACCCATTTCACAGCAATGTCTAAGCTAACATTGCTCTCTGGTTTCCTATGTTTACTTGTTCTGTTCCAATGCTCCCTTGCTTATCAAGGGCAGCGCGGGAAGCAGCAGGAGCAGCGCAGGCAGAGGCGGCAGCAAGGTGAGTGCCAGCTAAATAACCTGAATGCCCAAGAGCCACAGCACAAGATCCAGGCTGAAGCTGGGGTGACTGAGTTCTGGGACTACAATGATGATCAATTCCAGTGCGCCGGTGTCGCCGCTTGTCGTCATATTATCCAACCCAGAGGCCTTTTCTTGCCGCAATACACCAACGCCCCCCATCTCATCTACATCGTCCAAGGTCCTGTTATCTTCTTTTGATAATACTGCATACCCATCAAATAGTAACGCAACTCTATAATATTTTGTTCAGTGATCATATCTAGTAGGATGTACGTTTAACAAATGGGTTTGTACTGTTTTTTTTTATCCTTAGTGGTGTTGTGATTTACATGATCATATTTTTTTACTATATGAATAGATTGTTGAGTTCATTATGGGAATGTAAATACAGGTAGGGGATTCCAAGGGGTGATAATGTCTGGCTGTCCCGAGACATTCCAATCATCGCAACAATCAGAAGGAGGAGGACGACGGGAAGGAGGAGGCCAGAGATTACGCGACCAGCATCAGCAGATCCGCCACTTCCGAGAGGGTGATGTTATTGCTATCCCTGCTGGAGTAGCTCACTGGTGCTATAACGATGGTGATAGCGAACTCGTTGTTGTTGTGATGGAAGACCTTGGCAACCACCAAAACCAGCTTGACAACAACCCCAGGGTAATATCTAGAAAAATAGACATTCATACACGTAAAAATAACAATCTATTTATAAATGTTTTCGTGTACAGATATGCGCATACAGACTTTTTCCTATTTGAAAAGCAACCGCCAATGGATTTTTGTATGGCATAAATATAAGTTACACAATCATTCAATCAAACATTCTCAGACGTCCAACTAAGACACACCAGCTTAAATTGTAGTGTCTACCCTATAACAAATCTAGACCTTCTAATACATGAATAATTATTCAGTAGTCGCGAGAGTACGGCCACTCAGTGCTTCTAATCACTCCATAATCACACATTTATGTGGTATACATATACTTAGTCGTGTACCTTATGAGAATATGTGGTTGTGGAGTGGTCCGGGGAACCATGTGGCAGTGCTCCCGGACTATTCAATAATCTCACCTAATACAATGTCATTTCTTGTAGTTGTAGTTTGCTAATTGTTTGATGTTGTAGAAATTCTTCCTTGCTGGAAACCCACAACAACGAGGACAAGGACAAGGGCAACAACAACAACAACGAAGAGAATCCTACCGCCGCCATGAGGGACAGGAACAGAATTTCGGAAACGTTTTCAATGGTTTTGACACTGAGGTCTTGGCCGAAGCATTTGGTGTAGACAGAGAGACCGCGAGGAAGCTTCAGGGGCAAGATGACAACAGGGGCCATATCATTAGGGTGGAAGGAGATCTGCAGGTGTTGAGGCCACCAAGGAGCCGGGAGGAACAAGAACAGCAGGAAAGAGGGAGGGAGTATCGTGCCAACGGGTTGGAAGAGACCATTTGCAGTGCCAGACTCTCTGAGAACATCAACGATCCGTCTCGCGCCGATATCTTCAACCCACAAGCCGGACGTCTCACCACTGTGAATGGGTTCAATCTACCCATACTCAACTTCCTCCGACTTAGTGCTGAGAGGGGAGTTCTCTACAGGGTATGGCTATTATTGTTGAACTTTTTTTTGGACGGCAAAGAAAATTTCATTCATTCATCACAAGAAAATCCCAAAACTTAAGTCATATACTGTTCTGTTTTACTTTTTGGAATATTTGTCACTTTGTTGAACATTAGTATTTCATTACAGATTATGAATATTTGTTACACAAATTGATGCAGAACGCTATAATGGCACCACTGTGGAATATAAATGCCCACTCCGTATTCTACGCAACAAGGGGAGAAGCCCAGGTGCAGATTGTAGACCACAGAGGACAATCAGTGTTCAACGACAGGATCCGGGAGGGAGAGTTAGTTGTCATTCCACAGAACTATGCGGTGTTGAAACAGGCTGAAAACGAAGGGTTCGAGTGGGTGGCCTTTAAGACCCACGAGAACGCCATGTTCAGCACTCTTGCCGGTCGCACCTCGGCCCTGCGTGCCATGCCGGTGGACGTTTTGACAAATGCGTACCAGATTTCTCGCGATGAGGCAAGGAGATTGAAGTTGAGCAGGGAGGAGACCGTGATGCTGGAATCAAGGTCGAGGTCTGGGAGGAGAGATGTTGCTTAAGAAGTTTACGTACTACTAGGTGTAGTGGTGCGGTTTGGTTTTTTTTGCTGTGTACTAATACTACTACTGATGTATGGTTGAGAATAAAAAGGTTTTATAAGGCTCTGTATTTCTCTCATGTAAAGAGAGGAGTTTTTCGACTATATATGGATGAATAAGTGTTGTGTACCTTCGGACTTTAGTGTTTTTGTTTAATTTATCTTTTGTTTTTTATAACTCAGTATCTGGACCAGCTTATGCGCATTCCGACTAATCCAGACGAAGACTAATTTGGCCAAATTAATCTATCTCCCGCTTTTATAGCATAGCCTTTATTCAGCTGGCATAGAAATCTCTCACGTGGGCGAAAGAGATGCATTAATGATAATGGTGGTATTGGTGTCAAATCTATTGTCCATTTGCGGGGAGTCCAATTAAATTATTAGTGGTACTAGGGCCAATCTCACCATCCACTTAAGGGGAGCTCAATTAAATCGAAACAGAGCTTTGTATGAACTGGCTTCGTTCCTTTTAAGGGATTTTTGGGCTTTTTTAAAAAAAAAAATTCACTAATCTTCACACATTCCAATGCAAGTCATTTTCCTTACATACATCAACTAAAAATTTCAAAAAGCTCAAATAGCATAAACAACATGACTTTTATCTATAGTTTAATGACAAAAAACTAAGAGAAACGGCAAATTAGAGTTTCTTTAGTCAGAACAAGTTTCTCACGTCAGTTGGCGCTAGACGAAAGCGGAGTGGCTGCTATGCAGCACCCGCACAGTAGGTGCCACGCACTAGAACGACGCCGTTTCGACAGCCAAAACGCAGAAAAAAATAAAATGCAAGATGACGTCTTTTTGCATCTTCCCCTCCAAATCCCTAAAATCTCATCCCTGATCACCACCTCCCTCCACTTCGTTGATTGTGGGATTAGAAAGGAGGGCTAATGATTAGGGGAACACAAGGGCCCACAAGCTTCTCATAATTCTTTAGTCCCGTGTTGTGTGAACTCGATTGTATAATATGGGACTATTTATCCATTTAGTTCCCCAGTGGGAGATTAGCTAACGTCAGGGGAGGAGGGGTGATATGAGGTAGTCTCGTCCTCCAGATTATCTCCCCCTCATTCAACGGTTAAAAGTAATCCTCATTATTTTTATCCCATCTTTATCTTACTTTAACCAAATACAGTACTACTAAGCCCATCCATTATGTCTTGGATGCCACTTGTTCCTTCTATCCCAATCTTTAATCACATCTTATCCCACCCTTTATAAAAATTTATCTTGACAATCAAACGTAAATGTTTTTCATTTTTACATGCTAGTCTTTTTGAAAAGATTTAGATTTCCCATGAATGTACTCTATTGCGCCCCGTTTGGATGCCGGAGATGATTTGAGTGGATTTGTAATGAGGGCGGATTAGAGGGTGGATTTGTAATGAGGGTGGCCCCACCTCCTAAGAAGTGTGGATTTGTATGCAAGGTGTTTGGATGGTATTTTGAGAAAGGGGATTTGGAGGATGGATTTGGTAGGAGAAGAGGGTAAATAACTTAATTGCCCCCAGTTTGTTATTTTAATGAACAAAATAAATTAATTTTGTTATAATTAGAATAAATATATAATAATTACAATAAGTACACAATAAAGACATAAAAAATATGTAAACTATATTAGAAGTTTAAAAAAAAATTCTGAATAAAAAATTTAAAAAAATTAATTAGGAAGTGAAATTTTGTAAAATGAAAAGACAATTTAGAGGAATAAAGTCTTCATTTCAATAAAAATTTATATTATTTGAGTTTTTGTGTTATGTGAAAAAAAAATGTTTAAACAAAATTGTCACGCACAAGTTGTGTGAGTTTTTTTATTTTTTTATTTTAATTTTGAGTCATTGTACTAAAACAAAAATTACAAGATTTTGGCGTCAAGCTTCCTCTTCTCTCGTCTCGATCAAAACTCAAACCACGTACGCGTACAAAACCCCCCAAATCACCCGGATTTGGAGGGGTAAAATGGGAATGAAAACGGCTAATCCGCCCTCGTTACCTAACGATAGGGTCGGGGCTATCGTTAGCAAATCCGGGTGAAGCCGGATTTGCACTCCAAACAGTGAAAATAGTCCGGGTGGAGTTGGGGGAGAAATTTGCATCCAAACACCGGACTACGGTGGGCCCGGGATTACATATCTGGGCGGTTCTCAAATCCGGGTGCCTAAGGCGGGATCCAAACAGGGCCTTCATTTCTTGTGGTTCACGAGCATTGTTGGTAGTAGGTAAGGCTATGCAAGTACGGTTTTACCCTTCTTCTTCCCCACCAGGGCCACCACTGTGAAGTCGAACTATTCTCCAAAAAGAAAAAAACACACTGAAATCAAACTGGAGAACGGATTGTGAACACGGGAGGTGAAGGCCTCTTAATGTGACCGGAGCCTCCTATCGTTTGGGAGATGGGAGGGAAAGACAAGTCTGATCGGAGAGGGAGAAGTTGAGGGAGAGAGGAGAGGGACGGCGGCCCAAATCGCCGACGGTGACTCAGAACAGATTGGGGATGGCTATTGTAACATTTACTATGCGCGCTTTAAATGATCACGAGTCCACGTCGTCCGTTTCAAGGACCTCCCGTGTTTTTGGATGCGAGGTTTAATTGAATATAAGTCGACGTTGTTTTGAGATCTATTTTAGTATTTTTTTGAAAGATCCTCCGGGGTTCAAGATGGGAATCATGGGATGTTCCAATGAGGGCCATTTTTTTTTTACCTCGTGTGTTCAAGATGCGACGTATGTATAAAACCTAATTGATGTCATATTGAACAACGACCTGTGTTCAAGATGTGAGGTTCCAATGAGGGCCATTCGACGCCGTTTCTTCAAGATGCGAGATTCCAATGAGCAGGTCTAATTACGCATAATTTGCTTCATGGCATAGGAAGCTGCATTCCAGCAATCAATAAAAACCCAGTTGCCTTTGGTTTCTTCAAATAATCTTTGTAATTTGATGGAGGCATGAGGTGGAAAGTTGCACATATATGAGGTTCCAAGCTTATTCAATTTGCAGTCACATCATGCTTGGTTGTTTTTTTCAAAATTAGCTAATTCTCTACAGTATTTCCCCCCCAAAAAAACTTTCCTAAATTCAAGTTCTATTTTTGTGTTGGTTGACGTAGATCAATAAAGAATTACTATATTCAAAGAATTACAATAGTAGTCTATTGTATCGTGTGAAGTCTGTAATAATTAAATCAAGTCTAGTACTGAAAAAATAAAATAAAGCCTTTTATGTAAAAGAAATAAACTAACAAACGAAATTGTCCTACATAGGAGAACTAATAATGAATTAATTCTTGATTAGGCAACGTTTCAGCAATATTAGCTATGCCAAAAAAATTCGATTCTTTTCGGACTCGTTTTAATTGTATAGATCATTCACTTTTTAGATCTCTCGAGACCATTAGCTATGCCAAAAATTTTGTTTATGGTATATCGGTTGACATATTTGAGAAAAGGGCGTTTCAAAAATATTTCGATCGAAACTCAGTTATTTTAGATAAATGTTTTCTGAAAATATAACAAACATCATCCCATCAATATCACTTTTAGCGTGGTTAAAATTCTCAACGAAATCATATCAATCACTGAAATGGGCCCAAAAAAGCCAGAAAAATGGGCTGGACTGAAAAAACCATGTCGTGTTCACCTGCTCAATGCGTGCAAAGACTTTCTTTCCAGTCCGGCAGTCCGGCTATGGGAACACCAGTATACCCTAACGGCTTGATTGGAAGCGACGTGAGTTTTGAGCGGATAAAATAATAAGAGGGGATAAGACAGTATGAAGTATTATTTAGGCTTCTTGTGACTTAATAAGTAGAGGTTACCTTTTTTCCCGTCTTTATTTGATTTTTTTTCAATTTTTTACTTTTCCGGTTTCTCTCGTCGAGAAGAACCAATAATACACAAAAATTTCGACACGAAAGTGACTAACGCGAAAAAAAATCAACTAAAGACGAAAAAGTACCCGCTACTTATTAGGCCAAAATAGGCCTTATTAAGGTGAACCCACATGGGCACATCGATGTGATATTTATGAAGGATGAACAAAATAATATTTAATTTGGAAGTTTTTTGTAACAAATGGGGATAATAAAGTACCCTCTACTTAGTTTGTTTTGTTGTTGAACCGTGGGATAATAATAAATTAGAGGGTTGGAGATGGATTGAGGGTATTAAAAGGGTTATTATTTATGGATAGAGTCTCGTCCATAATCAGCGGCCCTTTCGAGGTATTAAATCCAATGAGCCATAAATATTATCATGTGCGAAATTGTCCTAAACCATGGATGAAGTGTGAGCCTCAGATTAGTCATTCGGACCCATAAAAAATATTCCCTCCGTCCCTTTTTAAATGTGTTACTTGGGAATTCCAACTATTTTTCTCTCACATCAACTTTTGCAATTTTTACATCTATTTTCCATTACTTACCCCTCTCAATATAATAATACCCACTAACTTTTTAAAAAAAGAATCTATTTTTAAGAGCAAAATAAGAAATGTACCCACTAACTTTTCAAAACACACACTTATTAAGGGACAATCCAAAATGGAGAGTGAAAATTTGTTCACCCTCACCAAAAAGGGACGGAGGGAGTATCACTTCTAATATCTCATCCAAACTAACCATAAATGTACACCGAATTGTGTTGGACTTTCTCTTTATGATTTTACAAAAATGATAGGAGCCCCTAAATTTGTTTAAATGTATTTTTTTAACAATCTCCATAAAAAATTAGATTATTTGAATATCGGCAAGAGTTTGATCAATTATTGGATTAGTTTCTGTTAGGAAATTGAAGGAAAAATCAATCAAGTCTTTATTGATATCCTACTGAGCTGAGTTTTACAAGCATATTTAAAAAATTATTTTTGGATAAATTGAAGTTTATTTTAAAAAAAATTAACTTTTCCAATCATTCATGTGAAATTCGAAATACGTGATTGTATATTTAGAGGGTGTTTGGCCGACTATTTATCGACTTTTCCAATTCTCCTTTTTCACTTCTGCCTGTTTGGCTGCCAACCTGCAGAACTCTTTCATGCAGAATGTGTTTTTGGTTTTTAACTTTCCAGGGCAGAAATCAAAAGGAGGTTATGAGCTCATTTTTCATTTCTCATTCTAGTTTTGATTTCCCCTCAATTCTCTCTCCCATTCCTACCCCTCACCCTGTTAACGTTCATCTTCTGGATCTTTTTTTCCACCACACACAACGAGAGAGAGAGAGAGAGATAAGGAGATGCCTGCGATTTAAACACCGGTTTGTGTCGCTGCTCTGTTCTTGCGCGGAAATCGTTCAGATCTTGACCTCGTCGTCGATTGAGGGGAAGTGGAAGATGGGTTGGTGTCAATTTGGGTGAAGAAGGAGAGAGCAAGGAATTGGATGTGCAATCTGGTGGGAGTTTTATGGGTCTCTAGAGAGAGAGAGATGGGGGCTGTGGGGAGGAGGGGGAGCTCTGAAAAAGAAGGTGCTTTGATGGTTTCGATCCAAACAAAAACACCCCATTATATAATTTACTTCGATATTATATAGTACAGTACTATTTTTAAAAAATTATGGGGTACTCTCAATTACCAAAAATAGGAAACAACAAAAACTATTTTCCAACAAAAAATCAAGATGAACCAAAATTAGAAGCGACAGGTTTACAGAAAAAAATTCCCTTTATGGCTTTAAAAAATTGTTAAAATTAATATTTGTACACATTTTTAATACCATAATTAATAAAAAGGGCAAAATGGTAAACAATCAATCAATCAATAACTCATTTTCACTATTGTTCTCCCAAACACTACTACTTTTGCAAAATACATTTTGCACATATCTCCCAAACACTTCTTTCATATCCAAAACAAATTTCAACCATAATTTAAAAAACCAAAAAATCAAAATATACAAAATTAGAAACTGAAAATTAGGTTTCCAAACAAACCTGTGTATATCCATAGTTTCATTCCTGTTCTTGTCTTTCTTAACGACCTTTACTCCAACGTCATTTTCTGAATTGCCGGGAACGGCCATCATTTCGCCAAAAATTCAACTCAATCTTTATCCCTTTTGTCTGAAAAAAATCCAATAAGACCAATACCCACAATCTCTCTCCTCTCCCACAAGACTACACTTTTCAGTCAAGAGAGAGAGAGAGAGAGAGCATGGAGGTGGAGGAACAGAGAATTGAGCAATTCAAAGGCCAAAGCAGGCTACCGAAATTCGCAGTCCCAAAACGCTACGATCTCGCTCTAAAACCCGACCTATCCGCATGTACCTTTTCCGGTAACGTAGGAATCGAACTCTCGATCGTCCAATCCACTAAATTCCTCGTCTTGAACGCGCTTGAACTCGTCGTTGACCAAGTCTCCTTCACCAACTCCCATAACCAGGTGAGACTACCCACCCACCAACTGTTTGTAATTGGCCGAGCAGTAAGTTGTTCAAGTTTAGTTTGAAAATTTATCCAACTTCAGACAAATGTTCAACTTAGTTTGTTTACAAGATAACTAATCTCAAACGAGCTTTAATGGAGCAAATCTCGAGTAAACTTTTTATACATTGAACTAGCCGAGCCAAGTAGTAGCTTTTCCGAGCTTGGTTTGCAAGTTTAATGAGATTCGGAAAAAACGTTAAATGCTTAGTTTGTTTATGTAACAAACTGATCATGAACAAGTGTTCAACGAAAAAGCACTATCTCATTCGCTGAGTAGCTTGGTTTGTTTATTAGCTCTATTTGTAAAAATTAGAAACACTGATCTCATGGTTTTCAAATGGGTTTTTTTTTTTTGGTTTGCAGAAATTTGTTCCGTCGGATGTGGTGTTCGACTGTGAGGACGAGATACTGATATTGGGTTTTGATAAGGCTCTCGGTTTAGAGGATGGAGTACTGTGGATTAGCTTTTCCGGTGTCCTTAACAAGCACATGAGGGGTTTCTACAAAGGGTACTCTTCACTTTTGTTTCTTTCCTTTTCAGTCTGCTAATTCATTTTCCTTTCTTTGATTCTTGAGAAAATCGAGTAAGGCATTCCCGTATTGATATCCATATACCCTTTTTTTTTTTTTTTGGTCTTTATTCATGTGAGGTTACACATTACCGTTTTACTTGATTGAACTTTCATACATGAAAGAGCATTATTGTCAGTTCACATGATTGAAGATAAGAAAAAAGAGTGTGCAAATGGTATAAAAGGGGGTGTGAATGGTAACACTCCGCTAAATTGAGCAAAATAGTTAGTTATCGAAGATGACTTCTTTGTATTTCATTGATATTTCAAAGCACCTGTATTGATCTGGGATTCTGGGTATTTCTTTTATAGTACTTACATGGATGGAGGTGTGAAGAAGAATATGGCGGTGACTCAATTCGAAGCGGTGGATGCACGGCGGTGTTTTCCTTGCTGGGATGAACCTGCCCTCAAGGTTAGTCTGATTGGTTGTATGTTTTTTTTCTAAATATGCAAACTAGCTTCTTATGTTCTCAAAGTTGAATCTTAACATGAATTTACTAAGGTCAACTTAATATGCAAGTTAGTTTCTGTTTTATCATTCTCGCTACCTGTTCATTGATGTTAATGGCTCTTTTGATATTTTACGGAGAAATTCCAATCTTTAGGTATGACAGTAAAAGAAATGGACACTATCTTCGGACATGATAGGAAAGGAAATTGACACTCATGATCTAATCAATCCGTTGGTGTTGAGATGATCTGCCCTATGGCTGCCTATTGTGTGGATCAATAGCATACACTCGGGAATTTTTTTTTGTTATGGCCATTGGTAGAGGATGGCCTACTATTTAGCCCGATTTGCATGGGAAGCTTTTTGTCACAACTAAAGATATAATTTTCTGTTGCACAAGTGTTGCTAGTACTACCAAATTTTGGTACTTAATTAAATTGACCTAAATCCTAAGAAAGAGTTAATGAAAGGGTAGATTTGAAATAATCTTACCATGTTGCAGCAGCATAACCTCTGCTCGTGCTTATTGGGATTACCCATTACCCTCACTCGTGGAATGTGAGTCTATGAGGGGAACTTCATGTATCAGCATTTTATTATACAGTCACTAGCAACCCTGTGATTATGTTACTGCATACTTTTGCATTTTCCTTTCTTTACTTTTTTTTTTTGAAATGTACTTTACTTTACTTGAAACCTCCATCATTCTTAAACATTTTTAACTGTGTGTTTGACAGGCCACCTTCAAAATAACAATGGACGTGCCATCTGAATTGACTGCATTGTCGAATATGCCAGTTTTAGAGGAAAAGCTTAATGGGCAGATAAAAACAGTTCATTTTGAAGAATCGCCAATTATGTCAACATATGTGGTGGCTGTTGTGATTGGTTTATTTGATTACATAGAAGAGTCAACAGCTGATGGTGTGTATACCAATTAAACGGTCATTTCTTTTGTTTTAACTAGTTTTATTATTTTTTATTTTATGTCCCATAGTTTCTCGAACTTTACATGTAGGAATCAAGGTTCGTGCATACTGTCCTGTTGGCGAGTCTGATAAAGGGAGGTTTGCTTTAAGTGTTGCAGTCAAGTCACTTGATCTATTTAAGAAGTAAGTAGTTACTGTCAAAGTAATCCAATGGTGGGATCATGGGATCACGTGAACCGTCATCAGAAACTTGTATTGTTTGTATGGAAATCAATTCATGATCTAATTCACCAACTGTTATAGGACATCTACCTCAAGCTAGGACTTGGAATTAAAAAAAATCTGGTTCCGTGGTATAAATTCTTTTCAGATTCCGCTGTACATTTTCTTTTTTGGAGTTTGAATATTTTTGGGTAAGTAAAGATTTCATTTCAGAGTAACCACATAACAAAGCAAAACATTCAAAGATATACCCTGCAAATAAAACAACTGAGTGTCCCCTCAGCTAAGGGAACTCGGAGCTTTCAGAAGAGGAAAAGCTAACTAACCCAACTATTAATTCGAGTTGTTAATCCTGATTGCTGTTTAGGTACATTTCCATTCCTTAGAAAGATAAAAAAAACCTGCAAACAAAACAAAACCCCAAGCTATCTATGCCTTACCCCACTACTAATTTGAGTTGTTAATCCTGATTACTGTTTAGCTACTTTTCAATGCCTTACACTCTTCCTAAGCTGGATATGGTTGCCGTCCCTGATTTTTCTGCTGGGGCTATGGAGAATTATGGTTTGATCGTCTATCGTGAAACAGAGATGCTCCTCGATGATATGCATTCTGCGGCAGTCAACAAACAGAGGGCAAGTAATACTTGTGACTGAAAACTGCATTAGTGTCTTCTATTTTGATAACTTTTATTGATATCAAGAGGAAAGGGGAACAAGTACTGGTACCCTCCAAGAATGTTTTACCTCGAGGATCGAGGGACAATGCTTTTCCTGATTCTGGTAGTTATGATCTATCTTCATTCCCTTCATACTTTTTTTAATCCTTTCCTTGTTGAATCTTTTTATGCTGCCAGCTTGCAATTGTAACCACTCATGAAGTTGCACATCAATGGTTTGGCAACCTGGTAACAATGGAATGGTGGACTTATTTATGGCTTAATGAGGCTTTTGCAACATGGGTAATTCTTCGTCTCTTTACTTCACGGCTTCTTCTTTGTAGGTATTTTCTGTGGAAACTTTATGTCCAACTCAAAACCAATTGGCAATGAGTTGAGAAGTCCCTCATGTTATTAAGTGATCACCCATTCCATCCCTAAGCAATGTGAGATTGTATTTTCCTTTACATCCCCCATTACGTGCAACCGCATTTGTGGTCTGTCATGTGTAGCCTCTTTTTGGGTCTATCATCGTGTAGCCTTGTTGCTGGTCTGTCATCGTGGGGTGTGGATTGTAATTTTTTTTTAAATGTGGGGTGGATTGGGCCCCGCTCTGATACCGTGTGGAAACTTTATATCCAGCTCAAAACCAATCGGCAATGAGTGGAGAGGTCTCTCATGTTATTAAATGGTCACCCATTCTATCTCCAATTAATGTGGGATTGTATTTTCCTTTACATCCCCCCCCCCCCCGTGCACCCTGGTCGATAGTTTGATATACATTGTTGGGCCCATTTCCCAACAACTTAAGCTTTGGGGGAGAGTTAGTAACTTATCATGGTATCAGAGCTCAGGTTGCAAGAGGTCTTGGGATTTGCATTTATTTTGTGTTTGCATTATGTTTCTCCCATTTGTATTCTGTTTTGCTCTATCTCTGAAAAGTTGCACGTGAGGGAGGGTGTTAGATAGTTTGATAGACATCGTTGGGCTCATTTCCTAACAGCTTAAGCTTTTAGCAGAGTTGGTAACTTATCATGTTACACAATCTTGGGTGGAACTCAACCCCAAAAGCTAGCTCATGAACTGAGGGTGCCCTCACGCTATGTACTGTATATTACTTTGGTACCCAAGCGATGTGAGACTTTGCTTCACACCCTCCCTCACGCGCAACGTGCTCACTCGAAAGGACCTACCGCGTGCAAACGGGAGACACGCACCCTACCCATCTTTGGTACCCAGCTTTGATACCATTTTACACAATCTTGGGTAGAACTCAACCCCAAAAGCTAGCTCATGAAATGAGGGTACCCTCACGCTTATATACTTTATATTACTTTGGTACCCAGGTGATGGGGGACTTTGCTTCACAACATTTATGGTCTATCACATGTAGCCTCTTTTTGGGTCTATCATCGTGCAGCCTTTTTGCTGGTCTAAGCATTGGAGTAATTGTCCCACATTGCTTGGGTATGGAATGGGAGATCACCTATTAACATTTGGGACCTCAAGTTTCCACATGGTATAAGAGCAGGCCCATTCCATCCCAAATTTTATAACAAAATTAAATCAAGCCCACACCCCACGATGATAGACCTAAAAAACGGCTACACGATGATAGGACCCAAAAAGTGGCCACACATGATAGACCTAAAAAACGGCTACACGATGATTGGACCCAAAAAGTGGCCACACATGATAGACCTAAATGTGGGTGCACATGAATGCAGGTGTTAGACTCATTCTCCCACATGGAAGATCACCTAATAACATTTGGGACCTCTCCACTCATTGCGAATTGGTTTTGAGTTAGATATAAAGTTTTCACATTTTCTTGGATATGGTGTCATAACTATGGTTCCCTCTCCACATGTTATATGTCCAGGTAAGTTATTTGGCCACCGACAGCTTATTTCCTGAGTGGGAAATTTGGACTCAATTTCTTGATGAAACTGCTGAGGGGTTACAGATGGATTCATTGGAAAGCTCACACCCAATTGAGGTACAAATTAAGTCCCTTGCAGTCGTTTATCACCTGCTCGTGATTGCGATCCACCTTTTATGTGGTTATGGTAATGGAACAAGTTTTGAAGTCTGAAAAGCACTATGAAATCCAGCTTTGTCCATTTGATGCTTGTAAGCATATCTTTGCAGGTGGAAGTACATCATGCCCGTTCAATTCTTGAAGTGTTTGATGCCATAAGCTATGAAAAGGGTTCTGCTGTTATCAGAATGCTAATGGATTATCTTGGGGATGACGTATTCCAGGTGGGAATGTTCCTTATATGAAGTTTTTCTTTCTGTTTGGGTCTATGAAATATATAGTCAAATACCATTTGCATTTTTCCATGAAGGTGTGGTCCACATATTAAACATTAAATAAGAGATGCATTAAATAGTCTTTGAAGTCCAACTATTTGCTAGTTCATATGTGGTGGGGATGAGATCGCTGAGCCTTTTTCTCTAACTGTCTTACTTTGTCTAAAACAGAAATCTTTAAGTTCATATATGAAGAACTATGCTTGTAAAAATACAAAGACAGAAGACCTGTGGGGTGTCCTTTCAGAAGAATCTGGTGTCCAAGTGAACGCATTGATGGACACATGGACGAAGAAGAAGGGCTACCCAGTTATCTCTGTTAAGTACGAAGATTGTAACTTGGAATTTGAACAGGTTCTTGCTTTTTTTTCCCATCATTACCTTATATTATTTGATCAAGAATCAAACATGGATACCTGATGGATTTGGCAGTCTCAAATTTCTATGATATTTAACCTTTGTCTAGCAAGGTATTCCACATGCTGACGTTTCCCTTGAAACTGGCAGTCACAATTCGCATATTCCAATGTGCACTCTGATGATTGCTGGATTGTTCCTATTAGTTTGTCACTTGGTTTATGCAACAAGAGCAAGAATTTCCTTTTGGAGACAAAACATTGCAAATTGGATATATCTGGACTGTATCAATCTTCTGATGGAAACTCAAGCTCATTTGAGAAGAATCAAGAGAAACTTAATGAAAACTTTTGGGTCAAATTAAATATTGGGCAGACTGGGTTTTATAGGGTGAAGTATGACCACAAACTCACTGCTCAACTGAAGAAAGCTATAGAGGACAATTGCTTGTCAGCATCAGATAGATTTGGTGCGTACTTTTTTTCTGGAGCTTTTTGATATACTAGTGGGCTAGGAATCTTTGTATTTTTCTCTACTTTCTCTCAGTGGATACAGCATTCTTGGTCTCCATTTTCATAGTCCAGTCTACCTGATCGAGTCCTTGTTGACTACCTAATCCCACAAACAGAAAGCAAAGCATATTAAGCAAATTCAAGTTTTCCTGTATTCCCCAAGTGCATTGATTTGATTTTGGAGTCACTTTATATGTCCATATATTATTTCTGCCTAATATTGTAGTGCTGGTGAGATTGGTAGGTTTATTACATACACACACTCTTTTCTTCATGCGGATTCCTTTTTTCCGGGTTTTTGTCTCGTTTTGTACCGTATAACACTAAACCAAATATGCTTTCTCTGTCACTAATTTTCAGGCATTTTGGATGATACATATGCTCTTTGCGAGGCTTGCCAAGTGTCACTGTCATCTTTGCTTTCCTTGATGATTGTATACAGAAAGGAGTTCAATTTTACTGTGCTATCAAGACTCGTAGATGTATATGTTTATTTCCTTCTAATAGATTCCATAATGGACTTGCAAAAACAGGACCAAATTGAATGACTCTCTTGAATCTACCATACAGATATGTTCTACGGTTGCAAAGATCTCAAGTGATGCTCTACCAAATTTAGTGAATGATGTGCGACAGTTTTTCATCGGACTCCTCCTTTTCTCTGCTGAGTAAGAAGACCCACTGTATCTGACTTATTTCTATGCTTATTACTTTCAACTTATCAACTTGTCATAGGATGTTTGAATCCTCCTTCCAACTACTATCTTTACTTTTAAGGTATTTTACAGCCCAAGTGCCTGGATTTGGGGTTTAGGGCCCCTGCTAAAAATAAATCTTTAGGTACCTCACTTACGGCATTTGATGAAAAGTCTTGAGGAAGCTAGATTGCCTTCTATTATAAGGAAAATCAAGACCTCCATGCTCTTTGGTAGTTTTATCAGCTATGCGTAAATAATGTTAAGATCTATGAAAACACTACAACTTTCATGGGCTTAACTTAAAGGATAGCCTTACCAAGAGAGATTTTAAGCTTCTCAAGGTTATATTTCTTCATTTTGTTATTTGCAGAAAGTTAGGTTGGGAACCCATCCAGGGAGAGAACCATATGGGTGCAATGATGAGGGAAAGAGTTTTGATGGGTTTAGTTAATTTGGGCCATACTAGAACTGTTGATGAAGCTATGAAGGGCTTTCAAGCATACTTGGGTGATCGAAACACTCCACTTCTTCCGGTTGACTGTAGAAGGGTAACCATCAAACTGATCATTAGTAACCTCTTATTTTTATGGAGAGTTCAAGTACTGATACTGTTATTTGTTTTAAAGGCTGCATTCCTTGCTGTAATGAGGAATACCAATACCAGCAATAGGAATGGGTTTGAATCTTTACTAACCATATACAAGGAAGCTCAAGCAGTGCAAGAGAAGGCCCGGGTTCTTCGTGAGTTTTAACTAGATAGTATGACCCATGATGCAGTGTTTGACATGTTCTTTCGATCAGTCATAGGTTGGGTTACCTGCTTCGAACCTTGCATAGATACATGTTGTATGTCTTACAATTTTTACATTTGACAGGTTCTCTCGCATCTTGTCCAGAACCCGACATAGTGTTGGAGGTTCTTAATTTTATGTTATCTGATGAGGTATTGCACTATTGAACCAACAGTTCTGGAAATTGTATATCTACATTCCAATATTCTAGGTACTGAATTATTCCCTCTCAGGTCCGTGGTCAAGACGTTACGTATGTGTTACAAGGGATAAGCTTGGAAGGGCGGGAGACAGCATGGAGATGGTTAAAGGTATGCACATGGAAGCAGGGCTATTGTTGGTTCAAGATCATAATCTAATCATACAATAACAGTCAGTGCTGTATCGGTACCTTTGGAAGTTTGGAAATGTTTTACTCTCAAAATTACAGAAAATTGGATAACTTACTCGGGAAAATGTCGTGAAAAACCTCAGGAAGTCACAGATTAAGTCCAAAGTTTCCAACTTAAAATTAGTTTCAGTGACGTAATTGCACAAAGATAGGCACAAGCGGAAGCATATTCTCACTCTCTGGACAAACCACAAAGTAAATGTGCATGAACGATTCAGAATGACTAGGTCTTTTTACCAGTTAAACTGAGACAGAGGAACATTTAATCAAAAGTGTACCTTCGTGAATTTCAAACACTAATTATACTACTCCTAGATGACATCAGTGCCGGCTTATTAGTTTTGTAGGCCTTCATATATTTTGTATAATAGTAAATTTTATGAAAAAATTCTTCATAAAAAAACCATTACAAAATATTTATCATTGCACAAATTTAAACATACAGTCAACCAAAAACAAACAACCATTACAATATTCCAAAATCGATCATTTGAACATTACTCTTCTCGCACTTTTAGCTGTAAATGTACTTATTAAGTCTTCATATATATAAGAGGCCTACATGTTTGGGGGCCTCTATCGTTACATTTTTGGGGGGCCCGAAGCTGTGGCTTCATTAGCTTATGTCATGAGCCGGCCCTGGATGACATTGATGTAGTTTAACCACCTCATGTTGCTGGTTGCGTGCGCTTTATCTACTGGATTTTTGTGGTTCATTGAGTTGTACATCTTTGTTCATGAATGCAGGAGAACTGGGATCTAATCCTTGCAAAATGTGGTGATGATATGCTCCTTCACCGTTTCATTAGAAATATCGTAACACCTGTAAGTAACGGACCTCAACAGAGTAACAAATGCAAGTTTTCTGTATCTGTATGCAACGATTGCCATCTTTTAGTTCAAATTCAAGCAGCTGCTTGCAGCTATAGAGGTAGGCCAGTTTGAACGTCAGTCAACCATTTTTCTTCCATCTAATTTCTAGAAACCGGGACTCCAGAGGGGTCTGAAGACTAGTCAACAGTAATTAATGGTAATGTACTAATGTTAAGAATAAAGTAGGGATTTCTAGGTTCTAACCATTGTTGACATACATTTCTTGTTTTATTGAACATGCCTGACCAATTGAACACACACCAGAAGAAGATTAGTATAGTAAGTATGAAATGTGATGACATTGTAGAACCACCTTTCTACTCCTATTACCACCCGCACAAAAAATATGATAATAAATGGAGAAGATCAACTTGAGAAGTGGAGGATTCAGTTGGATACTCAAGCTCGTCACTGACTTAACGTCATCACCCTCAGCGTACCCAAATGGTGTTGAAAAATTTCGTTCATGCAACTTTGGATGTTGTGTGACTAGATCTTACGAAGTGGACATGTGTCGAAAAATTTCGTTCATGCAACTTTGGATGTTGTGTGATGAGATCTTGCGTAGTGGACATGTATACCATATGTTTAGTATTTTGATGACTACAAATGAACATGTAGGGTTTTTGTTAACAGTAGGTTAAGGTTTGCAGGGGGAGACTCGAACTCAGGCATCTAAATAAATTGTAGGACAATGGCTGATTCAAGATCTTAGTTCTATGTCTTTACTGTAGTGCCCCAAGGACCATGGTCCATGGACAAGCCGAACACACACACGAAACACATACCAAATGTAGATATTTACGCGGTTCCCCATAATCAGGTACTCCACGGAGCAATCGGAGCCGGAAGCTGAGCTAGATACTATATTTTCGGAACAAGTGTCGCATCTTCTCAACTACGCCGTGTGGCCCGTGTCTAGCATGTCGTCTGGGCTTGGTGGCTCCGGCATCCGGTCTTTGTGGCTCAAGCCTAGATAGCGTGCCGGACGTGGCTATGTGTATAAGTTGCGACCCATGTTCCAAGAATCTAGTATCTGGCTCAGCTTCCGACTACGGGCTAAGTGAAGCTGAGCCGCACAACAAGTAGCCTTAATCATCTGCGTTTAATATACAACCACCCGGATAGTAGACAGTTTCATCACCACCACCCCTTTTGCTTCTTTTTATCTAGTGGAGACTTGAGAGAACTTTTTGTTGTGATTCCGTTTGTCATTCCGTTTGTCATTGATTACATTAAAGAGGGGATTGGTGGTGGGCAGTGTTTTCAAATTGGGATACATATCATGTATCGTTTTTTTCATTGTATAAATCGTATCGGGATACGTATCGCGTATCTTAAGATACGTTTGATGGAAGAGTAGGAGTCCTAGTGTTTAGTTAGACAAGATTTTGGGAGAATGGAAAAATAATTAAGGCAAGAGTGAGGAAGGAGGGTATTACACTTAAAATCAAACCTTTTTTTCTGGCTTGGTACAAAATGGCTAGAACTCATCCTTATTTATACTACTCCATGGAAGGGTCTAGTCCAAATCCATGAAAAGGTCTAGTCCAAAGACATTTTCATGTAGATAAACTTTGAGGAAGATTTTAGAATTACAGATGTGAATAATTCTCACAAAAAAATCTAGATATTTCACAAGGATATTGTAGAATTTCTGAAAGATAGATATTATAAAGCTTTTAGAAACTAGATATTTATATCTACTTCAATAATATCTTTCATCTTTGAACTTTGTCAATTGGAGTTATTTGGATTTATTTTCTTGTGCCAAAATACTAGATATCTTTTATGTTTCAACAACAATAATCATAATTAATATACAATTAAAAAGTAGTTATACCTAAAGACATCACAAACTATATTTACATTTAGTACAAAAAAAAAAAAGTTTTTAAGATACAAAATTTCAAGTCTCTCAATTGGGGTCTAACACATTAAGGCTTTCCACTGTCTTAGTTATGGAAATAAAAGAAGAACCCTTATATGATTTAGGCAAAACACAATCGAAGTATGATTATTTCCTCTCTTCATGCCCTAGGTTGAGGTTGAATTTCTATCAAATGTTTGAATATCTTGATAATTAGACCAGATGGCTTAGATTAATACGTTTAGGGTTCCGCTTCTTAAAATAAGGTCTGACTTTCTTCCAATAAGTAATCGTACGATACGTACCAAATCAGGATACGCATAAAAATTGTAAGATAAGCGATCGTATCGTAGGATTTCTGTATAAAAAGGATACATGGTGCGACACGTTTCGTTTTCTGAATGAGACGATACGAATCGTAGGATACGTATGGTGTATCGTAGGTTTTCAACAACTATGGTGGTGGGTATGACGGTAGAGGGTACTTTTTATGTATTTCTGTTGTATTTTTCTTAAAACGACTTTTATATAATGAATCTCACTAGGCTGACAATAAGCAAAAATAACACAAAAAATACACACACACTCCAAATGTACTTTTGCACTTTCACACATTTTCATTTATTTTTCACACATTTCAATACAATTTTTGAATCTTAACGGCAGCCCAGTGGGCTGATTTTAGCATTTTTCGTTGAAGAAAAAGATATGGAAAAAACACTTGTGACCGGAGAAATCTTGTCCACTCTCCATCTCGTATCAGTCGAACTTCGTCCATCTCATATCATTTATTTGTCGTCCAGAATCCCAACAGCACTTGTGGGCTCTCATCCCTGCCTCTGTATCTCTAATTCCAACCATGCTTGTTTAAACTGGCTTGCCTTTTTCTGATTTCGCCATCTCAACCAGTCCCTTGTGCTTCTTCATCTCGGCCTCTCGTCTCAGAATCTCAAGGTCCAACAATGACTGTTTAAAGTGGCTCGCCTAATCCACGTTTTCCTCTGGATCTCATCTCACACACATGAACGTCTTTCCGAGTTCTGCTCATTGTTTCAGCCTTCCCTACTCTACATACTGGCTCAAAAACCTTCAAGCTTTACCAACTTGGCATTGACACAACTTTCAAGCATCACCGTCCTAGCAGCTCTACCATTGTCGCCTTATATGTCTTTACATGTCTGTATTAGTCCATCCTCACCCCTTTGGGGTTGGCCTAGTAGTCAAGGCTTACGACTTTCGGGGTTTGCTCCCTCCTACGGTCTTAGGTTCGAAACCTCGTAGGTGCTATCAACTACTTTGAGGCCAGTCCATACAGAACTTTGCTCTAGCTTTAAATGGGCCCACCCGCTAGTGTACGGTATGATTAGTCTCCCAGGATTAGTTGAGGTGCGCGAATGCTGACCCGGACACCTGGTTATAAAAAATTAGTCCATCCTCCTTCCCAAGGCTTCCCATTGTCACCCACTCCTCACATACACAGACACAATGCCCATTCTTGAATTTACTATCATGTCTACTTTTATATTTATTTAGTTCATTAGTAGTGCAACTATTGTACCAGTTTTGCATCAAGCAATGCAATCTTCTTCACCACACAAAACATGCCTCCTAACTGATAAAAGGGCAGAATTCAAAATGACATTGCACACTGCAACGCGATGGCGCAGTAGGCACCAAAATCACCATGTTTGTGTTGGTTTTTGAAATGGTTTTGTTTTGTCTTCTTCAGTTTTCCAGCCATGAGAAGGCGGATGAAGTTGAGGCATTTTTTGCTAGCCGCGAGACTGCTTCATTTGCTATGAACTTGAAGCAAAGCATTGAGCAAGTCAGAATCAAAGCAAGGTGGGTTGAAAGCATAAAGCAAGAAGAATCTCTCGAGGAGCTGGTGAAAGGATTAGCTAGCATCGGATGATAGCTTCACCGATAAATTAAGGCAACTGCATTCACGTCTAGCACGGTAATTGATGGCTACGCGAAGGTTTTTGTCGTGAGATGGACTTTCCCGTAGCCCACTTATTAGCATGACCTATGCTGCTGTTTTATCATATTTTACGTGCTGCTGTTGTCGTATACTGGGGATATCGAGTCGGCAATAGCATCTACTATGTTAATGTTGTATGTATCATATTTTACGTATTGCTGCTGTTGTATCGTATACTGGGAATATCGAGTCGGCAATAGCATCTACTATGTTGAATATGTTGATGTTGTATGTATCATATTTTATGTACTGCTGGGGATATTGAGTCGGCAATAGCATCTTTAGTAAAAGGCGAAAGAATTATGGGGTTATTGAGTAGGAAAGATGTACCAAACTGGAATTGGGGATCCTGTGGTGCGGAGCTGCACTACAGGATTGTAGTGCGGTATCCCAGCTGTTAATCGCGCAATCAACGGTACGATCCTGATTTCATCTCGGCACTTTCATGATCCGAGCCATCCATTATCGAGATGAAATTTTGATGATCCCGTTCACCCTGTAGGGCGGCAACTACTACTTCAGCTGACCTATCCTCCATTACCATTATATACTGTTAGTTGGACCCTTTAAGATTTGAAGAAAATACTTCCCCAAACTACCCAATTTGACAAAATTTTGAAATTTGATTTGCTTCGGTCATCGCGTTTGACTTTTCCAAATCTCACTGCAATCTCAAGCAAGATAATTCATTGGGTTGCCACTTGCAAAGATACTTGAAATTCCTATCATGTTAGGTTTTTTCGTTGTGATGTTTCGATGTCCGAACCCTTTTAATCATTGTAATATTTGTTCAGCAAATGCATAAATTTCTTTTTTTGCCGAGGAAAAAAAAAAAAAACCTAAACCAACTTCTAAAAGGGAAAAAGAGGAGGGCTACTTTTCTTTAGAAATGCAGTTAATTGCAACAAGGAGACTTTGGAAAACAATCATTGCCATTTTTTAGCTAGATACTGACATATCATATCATATCAGTAATAGGGTATTTGGGAGCCTCATTTTTAACTTTTCATTTTCAATTTTTTGGCTTTTTAGATTTTGGTTAGAATGTATTTTGAATTTGGTAGAAGTGTTTGGGAGGATTGTGCATAATGCATTTTGTAACAGGAGTAGTGTTTGAGAGATGTACAAAACACATTTTGTGGGTCTTTTTGTTAATGAAAATAACAAAAGTAGAAAATGAGAAGTCAAAAAACTCTTCCACACCTCTTTTTCACTTCTCCTCTCTAAAGTCTAAAATTGAACACTCATTTTCGTAAAAGTCATTTTGGCCCAAGTCTTCCAAACATCCAAAACCAAAAAATGTGAAAATAAAAAGTAGAAAAGAGGCTCCCAAACACCCTCTAACTAGTCCCTGTAGAAGCAAATTGAAGGGAATTGATCAAGGAAAATGATCGTGTTGTGGAATTGAGCTTATATAGAGTATAGTCGTATCATCTTCCAAATAAAAAATACTTATATTTATGTGCATAGTTCACATTATTATTATTATTATTATTATTATTATTATTATTATTATTATTATTATTATTTTGCATTGGTTTAAAGATCGGCAAAAGAAATTCAAAACATTAAGCACAAAAGTGTTCTAATTTCACGAGTTTCCGAAAAATACTTAATTATACTCCCTCCGTCCCTTTTTAAGTGATCACTATCGAAATACGTGTAATTTCAAACCCTTAAAGAATATATATTTCTTTATATAATTTTTTTAATTTTTTATACCAAATTAAAGTGCTCATTGAGTACTTTAATTTGGTGAAAAAAATTTAAAAACATACTACGGAAGTGCATTTTCTAACGGCTACAAAAATACACATTTTCCAAACCTATCATTTAAAAGGGGACGGAGGGAGTATTACATTGAGAGTAGAATATTAATGGACAAAAGGAATGCAATAACTTAGATTCCTTGGTGAAGATTACTATAATTTTGACCCACATATAATTATCCCTCTTTATTTTTCCAAAAAACAGAAATTAATTGGACTTTACAAGAAAAAATAATTCGAGTGGGGGGCCGTGCTTCCACAGGACGTCAGGACCCCCACATAGGTCCGTCGGTCCCTGCTTCAAACCCATAAAAAACCTCTGTACATTCCACTTCTAAACATACTCTCGTATATGTATCTGTTAGGAACAACTCAAATCAACAAACCTCCAATTATTCCAAAAGAGAAAATGGGTAAAATAAAAAAAAATCAACGAATTTAAGAGCCGAAATCATAGTAATCGGGCTCAAATTTGACTTGGGCCTGGTCCGGGCTTTGTATCTGGGCCTAGATTAGACAAGCCCAGCCCTTGACTTTGCCTCATCATTGAATTCATCTTCTGAAGCTTAAGCCCAGCCCTAAATTTCGCAATGAACATATCGGCTTTCGTATCGACGTCCGGACTCGGACAGAACAGCTGCGCCACCGCTTCTCCACCGTCAGCGGCTGTCGGAGTGCTCGACGGAGAATCATCAGGGGACACACTACGCGAGCTGTCCATGCTCCCTATCTTGACGTAATCACCTTTCACCACAAATCGCCAGCTCGGCATCTTGAACGGCGGCGGCGGAGGTGGCGGGATTGGAATCAACGGCGACTCACAACCAGTCAACAGCGATTCTCCTCCGCCATGGGAATTATCTTGCACTCTTCCGAAATTGCCTGTTTTCGACAGAATCAGGGCAGTAGTTTTTGATGCACTCGCCGTCGTGGCTGGTGGTGGAATGGTGATGATCTTCTTACCATTGCCTTTTTTGGATGAGAGTAAATTGTGAAAAACTGAAGGTGGCGGCGGAGGCGGAGGCGGTGGTGGTGAAGGAGGTTGAGGTTGAATTAGGGTTTCGAAGTTCTCGACGCTTTTTTGCCTTCGTTTCTTCTTCTTATTCCTCTGGTTGTAGATTGAGGTAAATAAGTCTTTAGTTGCATTTGCTCCACTTCTTTTCCTATCACTCTTGCTACTTTTCTTCTCTGAATCTATCGACGGCTGCGGAGTCGGCGGTGGAGGAGGAGTCACGGGCAGTGGTGTTAGGGTTTTTGTTGGTTCTGATCCTTTTACTTGCTCTTTATGTGCAATACTTTCATATGTTCCCTTTGGCTTCCGTTGAAGAGCTGCCGGTGGCGGCGCAGGAGGTGAAGGCGGCGGCGGCAGAGAAGACGGAGGCGGTGGAGCATAGGAATCTTCCTTAGCACGAGGCGCAAGTACGGCTGAGAATTTTGGTTCAGGCAAAATTGTACATTAATAAGAAATTTATGTACTACGCAATAAAAATATTTAATTTACCCCGGAAAAAACAAAAACACTACGCGATAAAAATATTTAATTCGCGTGAAAATTTATTGGATTAGTTTATTCTGTTGCTCTGTCCTCAATTAATTTTCGTGATTTTTTGTTTAGTTCAACTTTTTAAAAACGATAATTCGCCACAGAAAGAATTAGAAAAATATATAAAAAAATGAATCCAATATTATAAAAATTCAGATTCGACAATAATTTAGGAATAAAATTAGTAATAGTTTTACCTCGTTCTTCTTCTTCTTCCTCCACGTCGACTCGTTTCCAACTCCGGCGCCGGCGAAACCGATCGGAGTCAGAATACCGGTGAGCTTCCACTTGTATATCATCGGAAAACCGCCACCGATCATCAGCGTTGACCCACGGCGACGCGTCACGCAGATCTGGATACGAGCAACTATTCCTCCTCAATCCCCCACCATTATCCGCAGATGAACCACTGTACACCGTCCGATCTGAATACTCATACCATTGCTGACGAGGCGTTGACGGATTCGACGATTTCTGGATCTCATTCCTAACCCCCTCAGAAGAAACATTCCGAGGATTTTCGTCGTAATCGTGGGGCCTATTCCGACTGAGAAATCCAAACACCAAAGCGACCAGAACGAGTACTATATTAACAGAGTCCCAGCTTTTCTTCACCACATTTGTTCGGGTGAAAATTTGACTAGTGAAAGAAACAATTGAAGGAATTACGAAGAATATGAACACGACTGCAGTTAAACACAAGAGGAAGATCAGAAGGCCGGAGCTGAGGAAGAAAGATGATAGTACGTGGCGGCGACGGCGGCGGTGATTGGTGGAGCTTTGTAGCCAGAAGGGTGAGGATGGGGAGTCTTCAACTTCTTGTTCATCTTCCATAATTTCAGGTAATTTTTTGCTTTGCTCTTTTGCTTTTACTTTTGGTTTTTGGCTTTAGGGTATGTGGGTCTATATGGTTTTTTGCTTTAATGGTGGGGGAGTGGGCTTTTGTTTTTTGGCTTATGAGCGAAGGTTTGGTGGAAACATGAACGTGCTGAAATGCTTTGAAAAGGAGCGGGGTGATGGTGATTATTTATCCCTCCCAAGGGCTATATAACAGGCAATAGCCAATTCTATGGCTTACCACTTTGGTCAAATTTGGACGATTTTACCCCTGCAATTTCTTTTTTGCCTTTTCTGATTTTGGTAATTACAGGATTTCCCCATGGCTATTTTGGTCATTTGCTGGTTTTTGTACACAATTACAAAATTTCCCCTTTTGTTTTATATTTTTCGCTTGGACCCCTACTACTTTATTGTGTTTTGTCATTGTCAAACCCCCAGACTTTATTTTTCCCCTCTTTAGTCCCCAATTGTATTTGTAAATATCATTTCTAAACCTATTGAATTAAGTAAAAAAATACATAGCATGCACATCGTTAATTTTTATCAACGGGCAAACACTAACGGGCATTAATTTCGTGCAAAGCACGAGGCTTCATACCTAGTAGTACTGTATATCATAATGAGGGGTCTATCTTCTGATTTGGTGCATGAGAATTGATAGATATGAGCTTATTATAATCAGGCCCCGTTGCAATAATTCAAAAAATCAAAAGTCAATTTATTACGTTTTTTGAGATAGGTCATCCCCTCACAATACATCACATAAAAAATCACAAAAAATCAACGTGTATATCGTAATGAGGGGGTCTATCTTCTGATTTGGTGCATGAGAATTGATAGATATGAGCTTATTATAATCAGGCCTCGTTCCACTAATTCAAAAAGCCAAAAACAAGTTTATTGCATTTTTCGAGACAGGTCATCCCCTCACAATACATGACATAAAAAACCACAAAAAATCAACGTGTATTTCGAGCTCTCACATAAAAAAACTAAAAAGCCAAAAAAAAAAAAAAAAACCAACTTAGTGGCACACCCCTTCAGTGAAGGGAAAATGATCACAACCCTAGTGGTAATTCCGGGGTCTTTGGGAGTCTCATTTTTAATTTTTTAGCTTTTTAGACTATGGTCAAAATGTATTTTGAAATTGGTAGGAGTGTTTTGGAGAAATGTATAAATATATTTTGCAAGAGGAGTAGTGTTTTGTGAGATATGTGCATACTACATTTTGTAAGTCTTTTTGTTAATTAAAATGAGAAAAAAAACTCTTCCTAGCCTACTTTTGACTTCTCCTCTCAAATGTCAAATTTTGAGAATGAGTTTTGGCTTAATGTGTTTGGGGTTTGGACTGCCAAACACCCAAAACTAAAAAATGAGAATCTAAAAATGTGTAGATGAGTTAAACAGGCCCTTCCTGTCGTAACAGAATGAGCGGTAAATTCAGACGTTTTAAGTTTGAAATTTGGAAACATTTGAGGCCGGGTCACTAAAACTTCTCTTGTGAATTTTCTTGTTTCACTATGAATGACCTATCTATGATCGGACCGAAAAAGAGATTTAATCAAAATAAAAGTTAACATGAAAACTGGGAAAACAAAAGAGTTTTGATATTAACACTCCCTTTTTTGATGCAGGGGTTCCAAACTACAGTGATTTTTCAAAATTACCCTTTTGCAAGTTTCATGATTTACTTCAGGCACTCCAAAAAAACTTTACTCTTTCTAAGAGTGAAATTTAGTATGGACTCAATCATAGATGACTTATGGGGTCTTAGAGAGCGCCATATTCCATTTTGATACATAGTTGAGGAAACGTTTTTTGAGAAACTTTTATTTTTTCACTTTGTTATTGTTTATGTAATGTTAAAAGCACGTTGATAACATGTTTAGTACCGAGTATTTTATCAAATAAATTTCTTGTATCCTCAACCTTGAAATTAAAAATAAAATAAAATTGTTGCTATAATGGTCTCTCCGTATAAGAAATCCTGGTTTCGTCCCTGGCTGGGCCTATGGAGGAGTGAAAGACAAAATGGGATTTGGACGGAAGCCCCCACAAAAAATGGGGGCGGCTTGGAATTTTTCATTAAATATTCAGTTAATTTTGGATAATCTTGAGATGTGGGCCTGATTGTTGAGTATTAGTTGTTGATATCAAATGGTGATAGTTTGGTTCATAGTCTTAATCGGCATATTCTCCTATTAAACTTCAGTGTCAATTAGTTGTGGTGGTAATTTAGGCCAAGCCGTGGCTGGAATTTTCATAGAGGGTTTTTGTGCAAATGGTGCAATCAAGCAACACCACATATATGCAGCAATTGTGGGCTTTAGAAATATTAGGGGCAGTTGATTATGTTTATGCAAAAATGTATTGTTATTCTCCAATACACCCCTCTGCTTTTGGCTTTCGAATTTGGTTGTATTTTGCTTTTATCATTTTGTTTTTTTTTCTTTCAGCATTTCGCTGATTTTTCCTTTCCCGGCCTATTCGTTGCTTTGTGCTATGTATGTGGCTTTTTCTCTATGTATCATTTGTTGAGTTTAATAAAATCTTGTTGCTGATAAAAAAAAAAAATTGGCATAGATGAATTGGATTACAGATTTCCTTTTGATTTTGGTAAATTTTTTCGTTTGGAGTGCCTCAGTAAATGAGGAGATAATTTGGGGTGGAGTACCTCAAGTAATTTTTATAGTTTGAAAAAGTTGGTTTTATAACTTTATTAAATTTTGGAATGCCTGCATAAAAAAAGGGAGCCCCAAATCAGTGTCCAAACAAAAAACCAACTGTAGTATACTCCATTACCAGCATCACATGTTTTCCAGCTATATTAACAAGGTTATCGAAACCGTGTAGTGTGTGGAACAAAAAGCTGTCCCAGTTCTTCATTCCACTTCCAAGTAATTGACCGTGTAGTGTGTGTAAACATTTTATGCATAAGAACCTTGTTAATATTATTAATCAAAACAAAACGTATGCCCCACGCATGGTATAGTGTATTAGGAAAAATTACCGAATTTTAGTTCTAATTATTCAGTGCTCCCACAACACGATAACATGATGCTCCGAAAGACTTCATCGCACATTTTTTAGGCACACATTTTATACATAAGAAACTTGTTAATATTGTTTTTCTAATAAAAACAAAACGCAAGCCGCACGCTTGGTATAGTGTATTAGGAAAAATTACCGGAGTTATGGTCTAATTATTCCGTGCTCCCACAACACGATAACATGATGCTCCGAAGTATTTCTTCACACATTTTTTAGGGTTTACTATAGAGATAGAGTTTGCAAATTCTATCTAAATGTGTAGTGCTGAAATGATCACGTAACTATAATCCGGAACTACTGAATACTAATTACTAGGTGCTTTGGATCCTTCACTTACAAATTTGTGTGGGACCTACCTTTGATTAATCTATGAATTCACTACTTTGTCCTTTTTCATTACCGGTGGGAATTGAATGAGAATGATCTCGGCTGTGTTTGGTTAGATAGTTTAGTTTAGTTTTGATGATGTCATTAGGTGTAATGAGTGGAGAGAGATAGAGAGAGAAGATGATGTCATCAAAACTAAAACTAAAACTAAACTAAAACTAAACTGGAAAACGAACAGGGCCCTCATAGTTTAGGAATTGTTAGTAAGAAAAATTGCAGGTGATAAAATTGGACTTCAATGATTACAGGCGGAAATAACTACACTCCACTGAACCGCTATTAGAAAAACGACACTTTGTTAATTCAATTTCAAGTTGTTGGTGTCACGCTATGAAGTTGTTGGTGTCACGCTATGGAAAGCCAAAGTGATTAGAACTCTACATTTTTTTTCGTTCTATAATCGAATGACCGAACCAGCTTAAATGCATCTCAACTAATTTTAGGATCGTAAAATTAACGATCTTGCAAATTCTCCCGTAGTTCCAAAGTTTTGAATATTTGGCCTCAAATATGCGATCTCATGAAAAACAAACACTTATTGCTTTCTCATGTCTACTTGACTAAACCCTGGAGTTAACACTTAAACGTAATTATATTTTTACATTCACATGTCTGTCGCTCTGTTTAATGAACTAATAATCACATGTAGGAATTTGCAAACAGAAATTATATCTGGTGATTGGAACAACAGGAATAAGAAAACAACTCACCTAAAATGGTCCACACATCCCAACCAAAGATGGAGACAAGACTTTGAATCACAGGACTCGGTTTACAATGTCCGTCTATCACTCTATTTACTGTTTATGTAGAGTGATACGCGAACAATGAGGAGAGACGTGACGTCCTATAGAAAAAGGCAAGCAAAACGCGTCCTTTTTTGGTTGGGTTTCATTCAGGCCTTTTCCAAAATTCCAACCAAATTCATTGCATGGGGAAGGAGTAGTATGGAATGGAACTACTCCATTAGTACTTGCTTTTGTACTCAAAAGCTTGATTTGTTTTTGAAAAGCTAGCTACTCCTATAATGGAAGTTTGGAGCAGTAACGAAACTTGAAACCGAAGATTACATACTGTCATACCGAGCAATGCTAGAGATACATCCAAATTTACATTCATTTCTACATTTCTCTCATAATTGATCGATGGTGGCACACACCCATAAGACTATTTGAAGAGTTCCATCATTATTTGTGAGAGAAGATGTAAAAGTAGAAATAAACTTGGGTACATGACATACTTTATAAAATTGTACTTAATTTTCATTTCATCAGCTATGTACAAATCTGACTAGTGTAGCAATATATTTTGACAAAACCGGAGTACTACTCCGTATTTCCCATTTTCAATTTTGTAGCATTTTGGCAGCAAGATAGCAAAAACCAGAGACATGTAAGGTTTTCAAAAAGTTTAAGTAGAAAACTTTAAAACACAATTCTGGACGTAATTGTGTATGAAAACGTCCGATGTATTCCGGCCATTAGGGATGACACCGATCCCCAATTGAGAATTTCTTCCCCATCCCCACCTCCATACCCAAAAGGGATAGTGGACAATCCACCATACCCGCCTCCCATTGGGCCAGGGATCGGGTATATTCGGGTAAATTCATATCCAAACTAGTTGAACAAAAAAATCGATAAGATCTAATTTATGTGTCCTACACTTACAAAAACAACCATTTAAAACAAAATAGAATAGAAAGTTACAAAGAAATAATAGTCTACCAAGATTATATAAAATTTTAGAAACTACTATCATTAAACTTTTTTTAACACTTAACCATATATAGGTTTAATTCAATACAATATACATAAATTATACAAATATGCATTATGCCCGCATATATACATACATTCATAAAAATATGTATACAATTGGAAACGGGGCCGGTACGGGTATTCGGAGGTGGGTATCACAAAATTATACCCGCTCCATTTTCAACTGAGGATTTTTTAAATTCTACCATACCCGCTCATATTTGATGAAAAATCAAATAGTATCCGCCTCCAAATAACCGGGGATGGGACGGATATCCATCGGGTTTGGGGAAATTGCCATCCCTACCGGCCATGTGCAGTAGTAGACTCTAAACATAGTTTGTTGTCTCTTCGGAATTGTATTTCTAACATTGCTCATATATTTATTACTATTTGGAAGCATATGCCCAGCTGCCATATATTGACTGGAGCAGGAATTATATAAAACAAGTCACCCAAAATGGTCCAAACATCCCAAGTAAGAGTCCACCACTACAATTGAGCATATACTTTTACAAAAGTTAATGGAAAGCAAATTAGTCAACTACAGTAATAAAATCTTAATGGAAAAACCAGAGAAAAAAGCTATGTCCTATAGAACAAGCAGAAGAGAGGAGAGCTGTGTCCTATAGAAAAAAGCTATGCAAAACGCGTCCATATTTGGTTTCAAGCCTTTTCCAACCACTTCATTGTCAGAGGAAGGAGTAGTGTGGAATGCAGAGGCGGACCTGAGCTAAGGCTAGGATAGCGATAGCGGCCGCTCTAGGATCTCCAAAAAATTTCAAATTTTACGAGTCGTACTAATTTGGTACTTCTTATAATAGTGCAACAAAAAGAATTCCATTTCAACAATCGCTTTAGTTCCCGGAAAGTCGGAGTTGGCTCTGATGAAATGGAATTATTACTTGCTTCTGTTTGAAGCTTCAAAACTTTGAAAAGCTGAAGTGGAAGCTTCTTCTTCTTCTTTTTTTTTTTTTTTTTCTCTTTTTTTTCTAATGGACAATCGGTAAAGGAAAACACTTATACCATGCACAAACACGGATTTGGGGAGCAGGGTTGTAGTCCCTCGATCCAACCGTTCATTTCCTCAATTGATGGTTTCGATTCACGGATGTATTCTTACCGCTAAGAGTATACCATGCACAAACACGGATTTGGGGAGCAGGGTTGTAGTCCCTCGATCCAACCGTTCATTTCCTCAATCGATGGTTTCGATTCACGGATGTATTCTTACCGCTTAAAGTATATTCTTATCGTTAAGAGTTATATAAATATATCTGAACCATTAATTGCGGAGATGACCGGTCAGATTGTGGACTACATACACTGCCCCTTGTCCCATAAACACACACACTTATACACCCACTGTAGCAAAATAGTGTTTGTTTGTGGTTCATCGGCTGTGTACAAATGTGACTATCCATTATACAACACTAGTTTAACAGTTTCGTGCGTTGCACGAGTGTGATGCCCGTGCGTATTTTGGCTTACAAATTCTAGGGACTCAAATGCGTAAACAACAAACTCTAGGGACTCAAATTCGTAAAGCAACAACCTCCAGGGACTCAAATAAGGCCTCGTGCCTAGCACGAGTTTTATGCCCGTGTATTTTAATTCAGATTTTACTTTGAGGGAGGTTAAAAAGAACTCATACTGAAATATGCTTGGATGTGCAACCAGCTAAGTTATAGAAGTCTGGGATAAACTATAGACATCTGTCACATGCATGACGCGAATTCTAAAAACAAAGACTTTCACACCAGCCGTTAAAAAGGGGATCAGAAATGGCAAAGCAATAAACTCTAGGGACTTAAATGCGTAAGCACCAAACTCTAGGGACTCAAATCCGTAAAGCAACAACCTCCAGGGACTCAAATGCGTAATTTAGTCATACATAGCCAAAAGACCAAAATAGCATAGCATTGTGGCAAAATTACAAGAAAACCAATAGGCCAAATTCCAATTGGAGGGTAAAATTGGCAAAATGTGACAAATGACCAAACAAAAAATTCCAAGGTCCTCTCTTTTATAAGCCTACGGGTTGGATATAAAGAGCGAGAGGTAGGACGAAGCATTGGTCCATGGTCCTTAGTTAAATTACTCTTTCACCCTTAGCCTCTATTTTGTTTTCTTGTCTTTTGCTTGGCCAAGGGGCATTTTTTTGGACCATCCCTTTTGTCGCCCACCAAGTCAAAGTCTGAGTAGTATGAAATTTTTTTGGATACCGAATGGGTACTACGTGACCGAGCCTATGTGGTACCCAAACATTGTATTCGGGCCGTCCAAAAATGTATTGGATGGCCGAAATCGATACCCTCTCTCTCCCCTTTCTCTCTCTTGTTTATCTCTCCATAATCCAGACCGTCCAAAACCGAATTGGACGACCCAGATTGCGTGCGCGGGTACCACGTGATACTTGCTCGACACTGAAAAATTTCTCAAGTAGTATATACTCCTTCCATCCCAAATTGTTTGTCCAGTCCCCAAAACGAGGTCTTGAAAATAGTGCAAAATTTTCCTTAAAAAATTGATTTTTTTTAACAATTGGGTAGAAATCAACGAGTACTTTTAATTTATGAAAAGGGTTTGAAAAAGTGTTTTTCAAGTGAATAAAAACAAAAAAGTGAGTGGCAAAGAATAATAGGGGAGGTGTGAAAATCATTTCCCATTTTTTGTTGTTAATATAGTCTTTTTGTTCTTTCAATCTACAAACTCTCTCCCTCTTTGCTTCAAAATAGTTTTCTATGAAACGACGAACAATTTAGAGATTAAAAAGAAAGATACTGTCATATGTACTTTTCCAATTTATTGCATCAAATTAGATTTAGATAAATTTAAAAAATTATGCTCGAAAGTGCTTTATTTTTTTATTAAAAAATTACTACCAAGTTTTTTGTATAGAGTGTAGGCTTTGTGGGACGGAGGGAGTAGTATAATTGTTCAATTAACTCCTAATTGTCCAATAACAAACTGTTCATGCATTCCTATTTGAATTAAATGTGGTTCCTATATTTGCTATACTCTTCTACAATTATTTATAGTTAAAAGGTAAATGGTAATGAAAATCAAAGTCAATCTTAATCATTGGTTTAGGGCAAATTGAATATGGAGAATTGGATTTGAATTTTATTTTCAGGGTTGAACTTCCTTATTACGCAGGAGATTAACTTGTTTCTGGACAGTCCATAAACAAGCAGTGTGCAGAAAATTATTCCTGTGGGGACCCCACCAGCACCTCATTGCAATAATCTGAACCGGTCATCTTGTAGGGCCCGCAGAATAGTGTGTATATACAAAAAAATCAACTTAACCAGACATCTATAGATATGTCAAAACTGAATTTTGATGCAAAAAATAGAACCATATACAAAACTACAAATTATAGTGGGCCTAATTTTGCCCGCGCAACCACTTCGCTAGTATATAAATGTCGATGAAACTGAAGTACGATTTCCTATTTCCAATGTTCAATATCTTCAATTTAGCATTTTGGCAGCAGGGTAGCCCAAAACCTGGCAACTAAATAGAAGTACATTGATAAAATTTACGAAGACAACTTTAGAATACAATTCCGAACACAAGTGTGCTTAGAGTAGTTCGATACACAAACTTTGTGCCTACCATTGCTGATAGATTTATTAGTTGGAAGCATATGCCCAGCAGTCATATAATACTAGCATTTTTAAGAGGTTCAAAATGGTTCCTTTATCAAAGCATGCTAAAAGTCTAGGCAAGTACCAAATACATACTCCATGAAATAACCATAAACGACTAAACGAGGCACATAATGTGTGTTTTTGCGTTCTTCGTTGAAGGAACACAATCAGTGTGAATTGGGTGCACTGTCCAGTGTGTCATAAACCTACACTTTGCATGATTTGAGCACTTATAAACCTCTTCAATCGTATTTTTTCCACCCAGTGGAGCATTAGATAAAATAATGGATCTGATAATCCTGCGGTTTTGATGTATGATGAGACATTGGAGGCAATTAAAGCTAATTTTTTTTTATATATATATGCATATAGAAATATTTTCATGGCTGGCCAATGGACCGGATATGATTCGAAATATAAGAATCAGATATGTTCGATTTTATATCAATCAAAATTCGGATATATTTCCAATCTAAAAAAAGGAGATGGTATAAAAGGTGTTGCTTCTCTATTTTCTCTCCCCAATTCTTAGATTCATTTAGCTCAAGCGCTCAAGGACAATTCACTGAGTGAGAAGATATTCTACTGTGGTCTTCAGTTTTTATTTTATTTTTAAATATTTTTATTATGTCCTTTTGTTTTTGCATTCTAGAGTTTGAAATTGATTTTATAATGGTCTCTTTAGTTGTATTTACACAAGTTGTCCATAAGTTCTACTTAAATATTTTTATTTTTGTTTGAAATCCTTATGGTAAACGAGTACTGTTGCAACACTAATTCTGTTGCTTGACAATTTATTGAGCCTGAGTTCCGGCGTGCGGATGAATCCCACAACTAGCCCCACATGCGCTGAAGGATTCAGTACCAGTTTCCTCATTTCAACAAAAGTCTATTTCCCATCATTCCCAAAGAATTCGGACTTCAACTACCAGCACACTCACTCCATCTGGCGACTTATATCTCCATGTGTAAGGCCGAGATCTCAGAGGTCTCTATTTTCCCAAAGCTACTTTGTCCTCTTTGTGCCAATATCTTTATAATTGTAAACCCTTGTCATTTTCTATATACATGTAGTCCAATCTCAAATTCCCCCCAAATTCTATAGATGAGGGGTGATTTGGCAAAAAAAAAAAACTTGTTTTTTGGTTTATTTGGGGGGAATAAACCAATAAACCACAGTGGTTTAGCAAAAAAACAGGAGTTGTTTTATGGGGGGAATAAACCGGAATAAACCACGGTGGTTTGGCAAATAAACCACATGAGTTCTCTTTAAACAGTGGAATAAACCACAATTTGAACCAAATGAGTTTTTTGGTTTATTGCTATATAAACCAATAAACCAAAAAACAAGTTTATTTATTTTTGCCAAATCACCCCTGAGTAGTAATTTGGTCAGCAAACATGTATGTCATGCTTTGACTGCAAGCAACTTTGTTTTCCAATGAAAAAATTTCATGTGGCAACTCGATTGTTATTTTTCATGGTTAGTTGATTTTCATTGATAAGTGATGTGGTTATGTGGTGATTAAGCTATTATATACGAATGAAGAAGAAGAGACAAAAAGCGCATAACTATATGAAGTGGAAGAAGAGAGAAAAAGCGACTAATCAAATGGAAAAAGGAATACATTCTACCACCCTACTGTGACACCACTCACAAAGCCCAGCCAAATTATCAGAACTCCATAGGTGAAAATATCAGAACTCCATATCGGTTTTCACCTCGAAAAGTAGTAATTGTTCGAGTTTGAGCAAACGAGTTACATGATATAACCTAAGAGTCTTCCTTCACACCAATTCCAAATACAAGTGAAGCAAGATCTGTACACCAAATCTGATACAGAACCAATATAAACAGCCCGGAGAATGGGAGCTGGAAGTTAAGTGCTACATATAGTTCGTATTATGTACAAATTTTGGAGGGCCACCCATGGATCCGTAATTCTCTGATTTATGATCCTTTCGTGACACCAATTTCGTACCCTTTGCCACCCATTAAGATTAAAGATGGCTGACTTTCCATACGAGAGATTGGCTCACAATTCTCTTTGAGGAAGGTGAGAGGAAGAGGAAGAGAGAGCAAGGCAGATCGCAGGAACGATTACATGAACAGAATAACAGCAACTGTAACCACCACCGCTATCGTACAAATTAAAGCCTGCAATAGTAATCAAATTTCGAGCGATGTAAGAAGGGGGGGGGGGGTATTGCTAGTGTTACATTATTGAATTCCTGTAATAGCTGTAGGACCATGCAGGTCACGTTACTGTTTGGGCGCTTGAGGTATTTCCATGAACAGCCATCTGACCGAGATTGGGAAATTAATCCCAAGGATTGTGCTTCAAAGTGAGCACAACTTACCATCGGACCAAGACACCAATGGCCATTGTGTATGTGTGCACTATAAAATATCGTTCATTGTACATATGTAAAACGACCCTAATAAACCACTTACAGCTATTGCATTAGCCTCAAGTCCTGCTCGTTCCCTGGGATCCTTGTGGTAGTAGTTCCCAAAGTAGAGGATTGTACCGTAATACCACGTCAATGGAAACAAAAACCCGAGCAAAAGACTGAAAGTCAGATACATTCACATCAGAGAGAGAGAGAGAGAGAGAGAGAGAGAGAGAGAGAGAGAGAGAGAGAGAGAGAGGTGTGAAGAGTATCTCACCAGAACCAACCTATTCCACAGCCACAGCAAGGAAGGCGTTTGTCAAACTTTCCCAATTGGATATCCTCTACATCTTTTATAAGGGCATAATCGCCATTCTGCGGCTCCTTGACATCTGTTGAAAACTGCATTCATGAGCTATTTCCACCGATAATTCCCAAACGTACAACAAATGGTACGGTGAACGAAGCATTCAATTTCGTAAGGGCTCGTTAGTCTAATTACTTCTTATGAGATTGGCGTTCTTTTATTGGAACTAAATGATCCAAGATTACCTTCAATGTCATAAAAGTTCGATGAGAAATAACAAAGAAAAATATGTACAGGACTACAGGGTAACTGGCAGGAGCCACAGGGCAGGAGAATAGTTGGTAACTAAGTCAGATGTCCTTGGAACCTAAAAACTCAAGTTTACTTGGTGCAATTATCTCAAGCAAGCCATCTTATTATCAACGGTATGTCAGCAATCTCTACAAGCAGACACTACATAGCAGTTTCCACAGTTACATGTACAAACTCTGATAGTTATATGACAAACCATGATCGGCAAATGATGGTAACAAAAAATAGTAATGCCAAACGAATATTAAAAGGAAATACTTTCCTAAAATATAACCCTAACATCACAACTATGATGCAATAAATATGTAGGAGTTGTAGGGTAACAGCCCAGTGTGCCATGTAAGAGAACCAATACATCTCCCCAGAACAGGAGTAAAACAACAAAATATTTTCTGATAATACCACGCAGCACAAAACATGTCGGCAGTCCATTATCCGTGTTCATACAAAATGCACAAAACATGTGAGCATGAAGCATGCTAGAATGGGTTAATACAAAAACTCAATTCAAAAAGGAGAAACTCGATTGCATTGGTTGCATTCTGAATCCGTGGCATTTGAATGAGCAAACCCCAGCTTCAAAATCAGGTCTTTGTAAACAGACAGCTTGTTGATGGTGGGAATCAGTAGATCGAATTGAATGCAAATGGAATCTTCATACAATTTTACCACTGAACTTATCGCACTATAAAAACACATTATTAGGACACAGCTTTGAAAACGAGGCCCTAAGATTTTTCGGTAAACAAGTAGGTGGTAAGCAGCATGCTATACAAGTTGTGCAATGAGAACAGTATATCAAAGCAAGATGAGTACTCTGATCCATGTATTCAAAGGCAAGGAATTAGGCAGGTTGTATCACGAGCTCCTCCGCAATACTTTACAGCACCTGTTACATCAAGTATAAACTAATTGAAGAAACTTTTGTCATGGTAATGGAGGTATATTGACACTAGGACGGTATTAAGTTTCCTAGTCACTTAGACTATAACATCCACAATAGAATACAAGAGTCTTGTATAAAGAGGAAAAGAGTTGGTATAAGACACAAGTAGCAACAGTGGTTTAGCAACAAGAAATCGCCTTACACAGGAATATATCCATTAAACGGTAATATTAGTTTCATAGTTTACGCAACAGTTATATCTCTTACAACCTCACTACCAGCATAAGCCACCAACCAGAAAGTCTAACTATAAGAAGAATACCAAATCTTTGATGCATCAAGGCAGAACCATAAATCAATCAAAGTTACAATGTCCAAGGGGATCTTCTACATATTTCAATTACCAAACTTACTCGTAAGGATGTGAACTTGGTTTTTCAGTCATTTCTGGTTCTGATGGGTCGGGTATTTTTCTTCATGCTCAAAACGGATCTTTGAGCAGATGAAGCTCATGTGATACTCCTCTATTTTATATTGTGGTCTTAAATCTTTATAGTTCTTTGATACGGCTAAATATAGCCCGAGTCCCCGACCCTTAGATATTCACCCATACACACCGGCGTCTGTGTAACGTAGGTGGAAGTACTTACCAAAAAAAAAAAAACATAGGTGGAAGCACAATGCTTGATGAAAATAATTCTCTTTCCAGTTTTAGCTTTTACCTCAATGCCTTTTTCATTATGTGCAAGATCGAATCAAATATGTATAATGTATGAACGATTATTGCACAAGTTGCTGCAATTAGTTTCAGTCAAATCTAACTTTTCCAATCTTCAAAATTATGAACAGCTTCCCCACCAACCCAACCTTCAGAACAAAAACCAGCGATTTGTGCCGTTAAAAGACAAACTATCCCCCGATTAGAACAGCTCCAACATCGCACGAGTGACGCGAATTAAGCATGCAATACGAGATATACAGTTAGTAAGAGCATCTCAAGCCCTTCCACTTTTAATTGACTCAGAACCAAATTCTGACCAAAAGCCCTTTAAACTCACCTCATCCTTTACTCTAACTCCACCGGATTGAGTTTTACTCAAAAAATTCAACCAAATCAAGGAGACTCAAACTTCACAATTTACAATTAATGGAGCTTTTACTCGAATTTTTTTTTTGTTGCTTAGAATAGAGTTTTCCCTCATTGGAACTCATAGCAACTGAAGTTTTCATTCAAATTTTTACTCAATTTTGATGAAGGGCTGGAGATGCTCTAACAAGATATTCCATTCTCACCCACATAAAGAAAAGCTCAAGGGAACAAAAAATATGGAGGGAGAGATGGAGAAAAACTTGCCTTTGCATCAGGTAACAGATGAAGAGGCAAAACCGCAAATCAGTAGAAAAGCAGCTTCGGGAAGAAATTGATTCTTCACACCCCCACAAAACGCTCTTTGGATTCAGTGAAACCGAGGAAAATTCCTGTTTTGGTTCTTGGCAGATGGGTCTTGGGAGAGATCTGATTCTTTATCCATTTCTTCGGGAAAATCGTCTGGAAATGGTTTACGCTAGCATATCTCTTGCCAAAAACGGCTTTAGGTTCTGTGGGGGCGATGCGACGCTTACTGGATAGTCAAGCGTTGGCAACGATCAACGGATGGGGAAAGTTGAGTTTGAGTCCACCTTGTAATCCTCCCCCATGGCCTTGGGCTATTTTGAGCCCGTTGGAGCCCAAAAAGGAAGATTGAATTTATTACTAACTTCGGACGATAACTAGTCTGGTTCGAGTTCGGCTCATTTGATATTGAGGTGCTCAAACATTTTGTTATCAAGTTCAAAACTTAAGCTTTGTGATCGCTTACTTTACTAATGAAGCCGAGCTAAGTTTATAAAGAGTCGAGTATCGAATTGCTCACAAAGAGTTCAATTTGTTTTACATTCATACGAATGGATATTTGGAGTAATTTATCAGAATTTATTGAAATGAGTCAAGTCATTTAAAAATGATTACTAATTGCTCTTATAGCACCACTAAGTGATACCTTTGGAAGCTTTCTTCTTCGTTTATGAGTATGGCTTAAAAAAATCACATAAGATAAGCGTACTAGGTGACAGAGAAGCCCTAAATAATAAAAGCATCTCTATTTTTAATTGTTCAAATACGAAGAATCATTTCTCCAAATGAAGCATTTCCTTTTCCAACTCAAAAATACCATACTCATGTTACTATCATAATTTATTTATCATAAAATTAGTTTAATTAGAAAGAGATTTAAATAATCTTTAAAATGAGATCATTAATATACTTAACAAATTTTCAAAAAAAAATTAATTTTAAATTTTGCAGTAAAAGTTGACTTTTGGAGAAATGAATGAAATTTTGAGAAATAAAGAACGATGGTTACTGTTCATGTAAATAGTAAATATTATTCAAACTTACTTCTTGAGTTAAATATACTCATTTGGATATTCGAAATGAATTTGTTTGATAAATTGGGTTGGAGATGCTTTTGGGGGAATCAAATCCTCTATTCCGAAGATTTCCTATTCCTCTGTTTCGGTGCATTTCCCGTTATTGGATCACATGAAATTTTTAAAACAAAATACACACAATCCAACGCTTCAAAGCATTTCGAAACAGAGAAACACCATTTTCTCGGAACAGAGAATCTCAAACCCTTTTGGGGTGGTTTTCTATTTATTATTCCTAAATACGAATTTCAAGATAAGTCACCTACTCCCCTGCATGATCTATTTTTAGTAATTTTTAATCATTTTAGCAAAAATGAAAACCTATCCTAAAGTCATCAGGGTCGGACTTGTGCCGAATTAACCGAACCTATAAACCACCTGTTGATTACCTGGGTTTGGAGCAACCCATTGTTGGTCGTCTGCCCTAAAAACCCCATTTCCCTATCGACCTCACATGCAACGCTAATTGCAGAACCTCCACTCCACGATACCATGGCGAAGACGGAGGATATCCACATGGCTGAAACGAACGAAGAGGAACCAGAAACCCCAATGGAAGAACAACACAACTCCTCGAAGAAGAAGAAAACGAAAAAGAACAAGAACAAAGAGGAAGAAATTCAAGTTACAATCGAAACTTTGGGTGAGAACCCAAACAAAATCTCACCTTTTGTCGGTTACTTCTCCTCAGGCTTCGATCCTCTCAAGAACCGAGACGCCGAAGAGCCGCCGCCACAAGCCACGGTTAGGGTTTTCAGGCACGAGAAGCGGACCAATCGGTTGCAGCTCGTTGTGAGCCCTAATGATGGGTCTGAAGTTGATTTCGTTGGTACTAATTATTCTGGTGAGGCCACTGCTCCACAACTGTGCACTTATGCACTTGGTGTTCTTGATAAGCAGTCGCAAACGCTCAAGATTGTTCCTATTGCTTCCAACAAGGTAATTTTGTCGAAAATCCTGAGACTTTGTGAGTTATTTCGTGATTGAACTATCATTTGCTAGTTGATAAGCTGAGTAGGTTTAAGTTATAGTACAACTTCTATGCTATTGGTTTTCAGATAACAACATAGAATGAGACCCATGGGTGATTACCAAGTTTCATGGACTTAGGGGTTTGCTAGGTTTCGACTAGCCAATGCATGCGGGCTTTCCCTGGCTTCAATTGGGCCTCACTGGTGGAATGATTGGTCCACGGTGAATAGTCAAGACGTGCGATCGTGTGTAAGCTAGCCCGGACCCATGAGACTTCTCTGGCCCCTGCTCGTACTTTTCTCATAGTTGAGTAAAAGCTTCATTTGGTATGAAGCACTCCAATCGGCAAAACCCAAATCAAGCACAAATTTGAGTAAAAGCTTTCATTCCTTGCATGATTGTAAATTTTGTACAGAAAAAATTTGAGTATAGATTTGAGTAAAAACCCGATTTGGTGTACGTTTGAGTGAAGGAGTGGAGTGTATTTTAGGGGGTTTTACCCAAATTTTGAATTTGAACTTTGAGTAAGAAAGGTCAAAGGCTCGAGATGATCTGATCTATTTTGTGATTTAAGTATCATTTGCTAGTAGGTAAGCTGAGAGGAAGCTACTTCAAGTTTTAGTACAATTTAGATGCTAATGGTTTTCACATAACAAGATAAAACAAGAGAAAAACCCATGGATGATTACCAAGTTTCATGTACCTGTAATTGATGCGATGCAAACATCATGAAGGGTCTAATCAAAACGTCCCATTATTCCAATTAATTTAGTTTGTGGTTACATTGCTGTGCAAGATGGATTCTAGGTGTTTTATATTACAATTGTTGCTTAGATGCTAGAATTCAGCGGAAACCAAACTACTTGAAGAATGGAGCTGTGAAACCTCATATACCCATATTAGGGTCCTTTCTAGGGACTCTGTTGACGCAAGGGCTTAGCTCCCTGTACTTTTCCCGTATCTATAAATGATCTGTACATGGAACTGATATTACGAAAATTGGCCTTGCTGGGCATGTTTGTGCAGATATTTAGATTGGAACCAAGGGTCAGAGGACCTGATTTGTCTGTCAAGGAACCTTCCAAGGAAGAAGAAACTGAAAAGACGAAGTATGACAAAATAAGAGAGCTAGGACAAAAGTATGGAACGCAGAAGTTTATAACACAGGTATTAACCCCGTCATTTACATTTCAGGGGTGTATTCTCTGCGCAACTGTAAGGTCATCTAAATCTGCAATGCGATTACATTTCATGGTAGTTATTTATTGTGAAAGTTGTTTTAGATTGCCAATTTTATGGCCATCTTTTACTGCCTGAAATTAATTGTGAAGGTCCATCAGATTGTGGACAGTGTAATCTATGAACGTATGAGAAAGGAGGATGTTTTCTGGAGTTTTTTTAGCAGTCTCTGTCAATGTTAGGTAATGTACGAATGTGATTCATGTTGCAGGTTAAGAAAAGTGATGCTTTACGTCGAAAAGAAGATCCTGCAGCACAGGAGGATTTGAACAGAAAAATAGAGGAAGTCGAGATAAACAAAGAGGCCCTTGAAAGTGTTGTCACGCACAGTTCTCGTAATACTCCACCTCATGATTCTTCTGCTACCACACCCCAGATGGCTTATCCGTTGGACAAGATTATTTTTAAGGGAGAGTGGGATTACCTCGTTGACATTCTCGAGCTTTTGCAAGATGGAGCAGAGTTAGCTCCTGATCGTTACACAAGCTTTATTTGCAACAGAAGTCATAGGTTGGAATCTGTTAAGGTAAGCAAGAGGTTTAAAAATTTTCCAGTCTCTTGATCTGTGATTAGGTTGGAGTTTCTGATATAATTCCTTCATCTGTTGGTAAATTTGTTATACTGAACTAGTTTTCCGTGGCATGTTCACAAAATATCAAGGGGTAACTTAAGAAAAACAAAAAATACTAGGATTATGTGATTAGTTATGAAATCTTAGTTAACCCAGGTAGATTGCGGCATATAAGCCAGCATTTCCAACAATCAACCACTGTTTCCTACACATAATAGACTTGAGTTCGTTGGTTTTGAATGTTATTCTAATGTTAGAATGGAGAATCATTTATGAACCCTGCATGGTTGTCTTCATACTTCTTTGAAACCTCCATGGTAGTAAACTAGAAGCAAGTCCCATTAATTCTCATTTAGGTTTGAGACCATCTCTTTAATGTATTAACACATGTCGTTGATTTTAGGATGAGGAGGAGAAGAAGAGGCTTGCTTGTGTGTTCGCATACATCAACCATCTCGTGAAGTACAAGGAGCAAAACTCGATGGAAGGTTTCTCCTCTGCGAAGCATCATAAAATCCCAAGTATCTTATCTCAAAAGTTTTCAACCATGTTTGGCGGTTCAGATAAAAGAAGGCTTGCGGATGACAAGAGGGATCTTCTGATTAGCTATGTCTTGGTTCTTACTCTGATTGCCGATGGCTTCAAAACTGATGTGTCAGATATTACTAGGGACTTGAGAATGAGTTCAGCTACGCTTAGACCACATTTTGAACATCTTGGTTGCAAGCTTGGACGGGAGGGCAGTTTGTGTTTTGCTACACTTCCCGTGCCACTCGTGTTTCCGAAGCCAAAGTACAAACGGCGGAGAAGGTAGATTGACGAGTCATTGGGCTTCTGTCGGTAAATGTTCGCCGACAGGAAATTCTGGTTGGTATTTTTGCTTTCAAATTTTCGAAACCTTTGTATTTTGGGAGAAATTTTGTCCGTGCCGACACGTGATCTGTTTTATTTTATTTTAAGTTTCATATTTATTTACTCCATGTTGCACCCTCTATTATGATACTTGTTCAGCTCTAAGATTATGGAATGTTGAATGAGTTCGAATTCGACTGTGATATGTTCACCTGAAAAAAAAAAAAGCACCGGCTTTTGTTGGAAGTCACCGAGACCCCATATGCTTCTCTCTTTCTTTTACTTGGATGAGCAATTGAAAATAACTCCATGGTTTTCTCTGTTGCAAATGTCCATAAACGTTATTCATTCTGGTGAAAGTGTGTTGCATGGACGATTAGTAGTGCCACTAACTACTATATATAAATTAGGATTAGAATTATAAATTAATGCATAAGGAAAAAGAAAAAAGCGTTCACTTTTATATTAAAACAAAATATAGCCATTATCCAGTTGACGATCTATCCATAATCTTTTTTCGATTTCTTTCACTATCTCTTTATATAAATATAAGTAATAATCTGAAATCGTTTTTGTTTCCTCCATAAATAAGCTTGGGTCAGAGACTCAGGAGTACAAAAATGAGTCCCAAATCTCGTAGTAGGTATGCAGTATTGACATATTGTAAGCATTACGGTGCTACCCCGGCAGTATAAATTGCCATTCCTAACATCCACTTAGCGAATCAGAAACAAAGAAAAGAATAGAAAAAGAAAAAACATGCCCTTAAGACTGTTAAAATTATCTTCCACAGGTAAATTCCATAGCGGATTGCTTATGAGTCTGAATAAAGTTTGTCCAATCCCAGTTCCCTGAACTGACTCTAGTAGCTCCTTACAAAGAAAGACGAGGAAAAATAACTTCTCGATCGAGGGATTGTAGTAGTCCCTACCTATTTTCTACACAAGCCCCAATTTACGGAGCCACGACTCGAGATATAGCATCGCTAGAGTTCCAATATTAACATACACAATAGGTCCATATGAAAAATAAATGGACCAAGCTATTTAATAGGGAGATGCAGTTTTTTATATCGTAGAGAACTATAGATTGGACAAAATGGTGGGAGAACATAACATCATGATTTGCTCTTGAACTTCCTTTGAGCTTTTAGATCCACAACAATCACAGAGATATTGTCTTTGCTACCCTTTTGGAGAGCAATCATTGAAAGGTGTTCTGCAGCTGCTTGTGCTGCAGGGTCAGTTCCTTGCCCCCTATCCACCAGAGGAGTATCCCCATTCTTTTTGTGCCACACCAAAATCCGTCGTCTAGCTATTTCACAAGCTTCGTTGTTCGTCATCACGTCCCACAAACCGTCACTGGCTAAGATGAGGCATTCATCTTCTCTAGTCCGGGGAATAAACATGACTTCTGGTTCAGGTATAATCCATGGTTTCAAATATCTATCCCCTGTACCAAAAAGTTGAAGAAAGCGAATCTAAGGTCATTGTCGAACTCATCATTCAGCAATACTCAAGATACAAACCAAATCCTTAGAATTACAGTGCATGCACGTAGATGCTATCTTGGGGCTAAACAAGTTGCAAAATCGGACATCAATTTTATACAGGGTAGGTTAAGGTATCAACACATAAAATAACTATATATCCATGGATGAGGCTCCACAAACGGAATAGAATATGTTCCCACTCAAATGTTCCACTTTTTTGCTCATTTCTCGTGGTTAGTATTATGGCGTATGTGTAAAATGGTATGTGATGTCCTCTTTAGATACCATCTATCCTTGGCAAACGTAATATCCATTCAAGCAGAGACAAAAGTTCACTACTAGGAAATAAAATACGTGTTTGAGCAGACACACTGTGGGGAAAATGAACTAGCCAACAATGTAGGTCACATGGACCTTGACCACTAAATAGGTTCAAAGGAACTCTTCTCTGAGGGTACATAGGTTTCTCAATCAAACAATTAATGAAGCCTACTTTTTAGCACCATACCACCAAAACTCACACAGCTACAACCAGAAGTTCTTGTGGGCCAGTCCCGAAAAATTGGAATTTAAAACTTCAAAAGTCGGTGAATGATCATTTTTTCCATTTGGTATAAGATTTGCGGTAACAGGACCATTCTTTTGGGATTTCATTCCACTTCCATCAGATCAGGACAAGTTATAATTTGGCAAATGATATTTCCGATACCAGCAGCAAAATTACTTCAGGAAGATAGAGAAAATTACTAGAGCAAGGGCAAATTGTTTGGTTTACTTTAAAGTAGCATGGATTTAAAGCAAGTGATTCAGCAACCTAAGCCTATTGTGCAGGGCCACAGGCTATAGATCCAACTCAAAGTGGAAGTTAAGGCAATGGAGTCACACGCACAAACACACACACACACACACACACACACCCCACACGCAGACACAGAAACACACACACACACACACAGACCAAGCAATGGCTACAAGCCTACAAGATTCCAAGTAAGGACACCTACCGATGGACCTTGACATCGCAAGAACTCCGAAAACACGGTGTCCATTCCATTGTATCACCTTGCCTCCAGATGCTTCAATCCTTGCATATTCATCCTCTCTGTTTGGCTGATAGAAAGATAAACTAAGATTCTTGTTTCCTAATAAAGCTCCAAATTCTGAATCGCAAACAGAAGGGCAAGGAGAAAAACTGAAAAAAAAGCCCTTACTTTGTGATCAACCGACAATGACATTGGTTCTTTGCCACGATAAAGGACTGCTCTTGAGTCACCACAGTTTGCAACTATAATGTGGGATGAACAGATTAATGCCACTACAGCAGTAGACCCCACGGTTTCTGGAGCAACAGGATCATTTATACTGCCACAGGTATCGGCATTGTCACAAGAAACACCTCTGCTAACTTTCCCTCCAACTTCATCATCAACCTTAAGAAAGCACTGGGTGAAGACTTTCTGCCAATGAACCTGCTGAGCATCCCTCGTACTTCCTTCCGGAAAGTCGGCTCCAATATCTTTCAACTCCTCGCCTAAAGCAGAATGGATCCGATCACGACAATAGTTTGCAACCTGAAGAAGAGACACACCCCTAATTCATGCAACAACTTAGGAAACAGAGACTACTACAGACAGAATAATTGTGTGATTAAAGAAATATTCAGGGATCATTTCCTTCTTATAAGATAGAAGGTGGCAAGGCGCTTCTCTAAAATCCATTAGGAAATGGTCATAAAATTAAGGAACTTCTGTAAAGAATAATGCATCGGTAATACTCTTCAAAACACAAGTACATAACATTAGGGTGATTGAATCAGGTTCACAGTACTGGCTAACCTGCCTCCACGGGGACCAAACTAATGAACTATGAACTCAAAGGACTTTGTACAACTTCAAATAATGGAACCTAGGTGATAAGAAGACATAACATCAGTTTTTGAACCATATTAGTCTTTCAAATGAATCATACAGAAAATAGGCTCATTCATTTCTTAAGCTAATATAAATCACAATTGAACTATAGAAAAGAAACTCAAAGAACAAACTAAGGGGGGCTACCTCGGTCGGCCAAAATCTTTCTTCCTCACTAAGAGGTCAAAGACTCAAATCTTGTGTCCCATCGTCTCAAAGTATGAACTGCTAACTGGATATAAAAATAGTCTATCTGAAAGGACAACAGAAGAAAATGTACCTGAGAGCCTCCATGACCATCATAAACTCCAAAAAAGTGTGTGGTTATATGACTCAAACTCTGGCTTAACCCGTTGATCACATGATCTCCAACAAACATCTTGATTGGTATTTTCATAAACCAAGGAACAGCAACAACAGCATCCTCCATCTCTGCTCTTTTGCCAATAATAGACACGGAACCCCATAGAGGTATGTACTCAAGCTCAAAGACACTCTTCCCGCATCTTCCAATTTGACCCTTTTCGATTTCATTCGGGATTGCTGCTAAATTTAATACATCGATTGCAGGCTTCTGCTCAATACTTGGTTCTCCCAAACTTATGACCTTTGTAACAATTTCACCCGTTTCAATTTTCTCAATTTCAACAGCTATGGGCAAACTGCTATCCATAGGTAACAATTCCTCACCTACCATTCCACTAGACTCATCTCCAACACTCAAAATTCCATCTTCATCACTTTCCTGAGTAATGAGATCATTAGCATTCCAGCTTTCACCTTTGGGTATCGTCTCTACCAACTCAGATTTTCCCCCAGTTCCCCCCTCTGGTGTTGCCATAGTTAACAAAGTTGCTGTTTCTGTGACCAGCTTGAGCCGTGTGATTTCCACAGGGCTTGTGATTCCAGAGTTATCACAGATTGGGTTACTTAAGCTTAGTGTAACTGCAACTGCAGGAGACATCTCTTCCATCAACCACCACTCTGTATTTTTTAAGAGCAACCACCACTCTGTATAGTGCTAACATTTAACAAACGAGTTCAATCTCCCCAAATCACACAAGCTATCATTTATCAGTTCCCTCATCACCTTCCATCAATTACATGAGAAGCTTTCTGAAGATCCTTTCAGCGCAGCCAATGTCAACGACCCCAGCACTTTTAGTACAAGGAATTGAACAAACAAAGCACAGAAAGACAAAATTAGAGGTGGGAATAAGCTAAAGATGAGCAGATGAAATGCCAGATAGAGATCCACTGCCTTTTCTTTTTACATTTTACACGAAAGGAACACAAGTAACCACAGAGAGCAAATTGAAGGTAGGTACAAAGTGAAGATAACGAAATACGAAGTGGGTAATCAGATCTGGTGGGGAACAATTGATCTACTATTCAATAGCTGGAAACTTAGTATTGGGCAGAATTAAGTTTAACCAAGTACTACTAGCAACTCCAAAATCCTTCCATTTTAGAAAATTAAGCCCAACCAAATACTCTGAATCCCATCCCCACCACCAACCCTTAAATACATAAAAGAAACAGATAACAAACCCTTATCCATATCTCATGAAGGAAACAAAAAGAGGGGTTCATGAGAAAGAACCTAGAAGATGGAAGACTAACCCCCCGATTCACAAGAAAAACCCTAAAAAGGTAAAAGCTCCTTTTTCACGTCACATAAATCATGGGTTTCATGGATCTGAGGCAACCCATCTCAGCCTCTTGAAATATGAGTCACCCTCCAACTTTTCTTCACCTCCCAACAAACAAACAAACACAACCAACAATCAATAACTCTACTGACAAATTTTAGGTACAGAGAAGAAAAAGGCATGTGGGTCTGCTACTAATCTAATCTAATCATTCTCACACAAAAAATAGCAAATTCAGAAATAATTGGAGAAATAGTTCAAATCTGCTTACCAAATCGAAAAAAGCCCAACAGCTTAAGCCCCCAAATATGGACCACTGATGTCTATTTCCAATAAAAATTTCCTCTTTCTTGATGTTCTTGGTACCTGGTGGCTGTGCTGTGAATTTGTGTGTGAGGAGAGAGAGAGAGAGAGAGATGTGAGGGGAAATGCTTTTACTAATTTGGGTACACCCTTTTTTTGTGACACGTGTTGATTCAATTATCTAACTTCAATCAATTGCCGTGGACTGTGAGAATGCCATAGCATGGGTGGTTAGATGACAACAAAGACCTCTCCCATGGACTTTCCATGAGACAAAGAATTCAAGAAAAGGGGGACACGTGTTCCTGCAATGGAAGTTCTCGAAAGGAAGACCTTAAAAAAGGAACTGTTTATTTTTGGAGGTAATCTCCTGTGACAGTCTCCTGTTTTTGATCTGTGTAAGAGAATTGTTAGCCACCGATATCCCAAAAAATTATTCGGTGGTTTTAGGGCACCGCTATGTATTGTCTAATGCCATGTCCACCGTATGGGCTCGATTGGATGCTGCATAACAACAACCCCGGATGAAGTTATATGGGGGTATAAGGTACTATCCACCCAACCTTATCCCGGTCCCACGGTTTTGTGCATGGTTTGAATAGTTTTTGCAAACCCGGATGAAGTTATACTGCTACCCAATAATACCCCCTAATACCCTTTGACCCCCCCACTAAATAATAACAACCCCCCCCCCCGTTATTAAACAATACCCCTGCCAAATTACTCCCGTACCCCCAGTTATACCCCCTCTCTTTTATTCGTTCTTTTGTCATTAGAAAACCCTAGCCACAAAAAACGAGTGCTTTGTTTTACGATCTGGCGGCTGTGGCGATTTGTGGCGATTTGCGATCCGACTTGTCGACGATCAAACTCCGGCAACAGAACTCTTCTTCTCAGGTAACTGGTTCGACTACTACTTAAGCTGATCTAGTCCCCTATCTCTCTCTCTGTCTCTTTTTCTCTCTCACGTCTGTGTGTCCGAGTTGGAAAATCAGATTGTGAATAATCGTGCGTTTTATGTGGATGTTTTCTGTTGATATATTCGTACCCCTACTACTCGAACAAACTGTGGTTGTGCATTTTTCACAAACTCTGATGGACACGCATTTCCAGTCATGAAAATCTCTACCTCTCTCTGAGTGTGTTTGTGAAGAGGTTGTGAAGAGGGCAATGATGATAGCCTGAGCCCATTACGTCGATTTATCCGTGTGTGTGTTTTTGTGTGTTTGAATGCCCACAAGTGTGGGTATATGAGGGGTCGATTGGCTACAAATGGGTATGACAAATTTACAGAGATTATGTATCAGTCTATTATATTGCTCCATTTGACAGATTGTGTAACTGATTTCTTACAGCATATGTAGACAGATTACTGGTATTGAATGTGGTACATGAACTTGCTGTTTGTAGACAGATTTCTGGTATTGATACTTAATCGAAAAGGTTAACAAAGGTTACAAATGTTAAGAGGGCAATGATGAATTCCTGAGCCCGTGTGTTTTGCTCAATAGGCCTATCTTTTCGGCTCATGTGTGTTTCTTCTTGTTATAAAGAACTTCTGAAGCATGTGGTAATTACAATATGCATAAATATTATTTTTTCAAACCCTTTTTAGGATGGCAAGATTGAACCGAACACAATTGAGGAGGATAGAAGAGGAAGAGGCAGTTATGGCTTTCTATGCATTGATTATAACTGCTTTGAGTGTGTTTCGCTTGTACTTCTTCGTCGCGAGTACGATTGTGGAGCCCCGTCCGCAATTGGCTCCTAATCCAAACCTTTACCAGCGACAAGTCGATAGAATCAATAGGCTTATAAGAGGCAACGACTTGGATTGCCATGAACAGTTGAGGGTTAATAGGCATACCTTTTTGAGGTTGTGTTGTTTAGTCCGAGGTGTTGGGTTAGGTGACTCACAGAATGTATCTCTTGAGGAGAGAGTAGCCATTTTCTTATGGATCATCTCGCACCATACAAAACAAAGGCGCACAAAGTTTGAGTTTTGGAGATCGAGTGAAACAATTAGCAGGCATTTCAATGCAGTACTCGTAGCTGTGTTACGCCTTCATAGGATGCTCCTTGTAAGGCC